>JMFS01057366.1:0-52028 GCA_000699545.1 Podiceps cristatus | reverse complement strand
GAGAAGGATGTGGTGGGGGACTGTGTCAAAAAAATCAGAAGGAAGGTCCTCACTTTACCCCTCCAAATGATTATTTTTGCTAATGAAGTGTCTTTCATAATTCAAAGATTTTTTCCAACAAATGCATCACTTCAGCATTGGCATAGATATTTAGGCTGTGCCAGGAAGCAGAGACAAGCCTGAATCAATCCTTATTTTTATAAAAGGTAACTGGCATTCATGTTACTTCTGTGTTTTTTATAGGAGCTCAGCCACTAAAGGGTTGGAATCTGCTGAAAAAGTCTGCTTCAGCTTGCCATTCTAGGTAGATATGATGACTGAGTGTGAATTTAAAGCTTTTCTTAAAGTTTTCTCAAAGCTTTGCCAGAAATAAGATAATGACAGGGCAAAGATTTATCTGTGTGTGGCTGTCCCTGTCAGGCCTCTATTGACTCTTCATTATTCCAGTTCTAAATTGAATACAGCCTCAGGGAAGGAAACATTTATATAAGAGGATTACAATGGAAGCATCTCTATCTTAATCCTGCATGTGAAAAACAGGCCTTGTAACCAGCAGGTCTTCAGCTAATTAAACATACCCCTTCTTCCCCTTGAAGAAAGATGTTTCTCCCTGTAAGTTACCAGGGAGCTTTAGGGTGGTGTCTTTCCTTTGTCAGAGAATAATTTCAACTGAAAAAACTAAAACTGAGCAAGTAAAACACGAGTCTTGATAGAATTAATATTATGCAATATTTGTGTGTATGTATATGTGAATAATTTGTTGTAGGGAACATTCCCTGACAATCTTATTTCTCCTGTGTAGCCAGGTTTGTCTTCTGCCATTTCTGTTTATTGACTGTTCAGCAAAATAGTCCTTTAGGAAGGTCTGTTTCTCATGATTTTACAGGAACATCCTTGCCTATTTTGATAATGCCAGTACATGTAATAAAGAAACTCAGAACTGGTATTTTTTAGTCTGTTTTGTATTGATTTATGATGTGTCATATTCCATAAGCATAAGGTCAACATTGCCTAATTTCTCAAATGATGTTGATTTGAAGCAGCCTCTCTCGTGTTCTAGTATAGGTAGCTGCTGTATGTGACTATTCAAATCTACATTATGCGAAAGAACATCATGGAAGAATTAAGGCAAATGTTTAATTACAAAGGTTACTGAAAGTCATCCAGTTGACTGTTAAAATTTGGAAATAACAGCTGGTGCAACTTAATCACACAAAAGCCAAGTTCATCACTTACTCAGCATTCTTTGTCTCTAACAATACCACGGGTAAACAATAGCATGTTTTTTCTCTTAGAATGGACTGGGCAGCTCTATTTTTTTCCTCCCTTGTTTGATTTACAATATATCTACTGTCTGAACATTTTGCATGAATATTTTTTACAGTGGATGCCTTGTCTATCTTGAACTCTGTATATCCAGTGCTTTATTATTCTGAAGGGTTTACATACATCAGAATCGATATTTTATTGCTAACCTTTGTGTGTAGGCCTCAGGAAAAGGAGCAAAATAATGATGAAAACCAGACCTTACTGTCTGGTAGTAACATGTACCATGAATTCATATTTTGGCTAAATACTTTTTTTTTTTTTTTTTTCTTTTTTTTCCTGGCACATCTAGTAGAGTAAGAAAAGCTGAGTTAACAGTCTGTTCCAAAAAAGTCTACCTGTCACAGGTGAATTATTAAGAGAAGTCATTGTTATGGGGTTAACTAAAAAGGTTAACTAATTAATGATCAAATGATGATCAAATGGTAATTAATCAATGACTGAATAAAAATCAAATGGTAATCAAATAATGATTAAGCAATAATTTAATGTTAATTAAACAGTATTTTAACAATGATTTGAGAATGATTTGACAATGATTTAAATGATTATTTAATTGATCATTTAGACAGTGATTAGATGATGATTTAGACAGCAGTAAAACACTCTACTACTTACTACACTTATACTTAAGCCATAGCTGAATATAGATAAATGTCACTAGCATACAGTATACTTTTAGGCCTAATGTAAAATGTTGCTTCCCTCGTTATTGACATGAGATCAGGGTCAGGGGTTTCTCAGCCTTGAGGAGTAACCTTGCGAGGTGGCCCTGCTGAAGGAGGAGATGGCCACCCGGCAGCCTGCTGCTGTACAGGAGAGCTCAGCGGGCTTGGAGGGGCTACAGATTTTTATAGTGTAAAGCGATTGACTCGTAGTCACACACACCCCACAGCCCCTTTTGGTGCATGTGCAGGTGTGCAGCTGTAGCAGCTTTAGTTCTGCCTGGTCCCAGCTCAGGCTGGGACTGTTAGCTCCCGAGGAGACACGGCCTAGACTCCGCAGCTCCCGAGAAGATGAGGCCTGGCGCAGTTTTCCTACGGCTTGCACAGCAGGGCTGGTGTCAGGCAGGCCCGCTTGCCGGCGGTGCCCGAGCCTCAGCGCTGCTCGCTCACGCAGCGCGGGCGCAGCCCTCACACTGGCTTGCGGTGTGATGGCGCACGGTGAGCAGGTGGCAGCAAAGGAAAGGCAGGAGGTACAGAGCGGCATTTGTGACATGTTTCTACTTCAACGCTGCCGTAGTTGGAGTTCTTGACTCCTCTAGGAATGCCATGTATGAACATGGCAAAACAATTTACTGTTTCTGAGTTTATACTTGGTTTTTGCTTTGTTGGTTTTTTTTTTTTTTTCCTTTTTCTTTTTTCTTTCAGTAAAATGAAAAACTAGAACGGTGTCCTAGTTTCAGCCAGGACAGGGTTAAACCACAACAAACGGTATACATAAAAATGAACCTTTTTAAAGTCTGTGTAAAAGCAAGACAGTAAAAGAGGATACAGCTGACCTAATGATGCAAGAATGCTGGGGGTTTTATAAAAGATCAGGTTGTGACTTGCCCCAGATCTCAAACACAAAGAACTAATTTTTGTTGAAGTAATTAAAATTTGCCAAGCAGAGGAAATTTGTCAACCCACATAAAAACTCACTGAAGAAAGTTAAGTTCTTGGATAGCATGAATATGGGAGTATACGAAAAAGAGAAAGAGAGAAAGAAAGAGAAGAAGGAGGAAGAGGAAGAGAAAGAGAAAAGAGAGAAATAAAAATTAAAAAAAAAATCTCAAAACAGAAAAGAGAATCTGAAACAAAAAGGGGAAGCAAAGCTCAAATTTGGAGTCCGTAAGAGTCGTGTTGCCAAAATCACACCAATCAGCATAAGATCAGCCAGTGTTGATGTCTTAGTGGTTAGCTCATAAATGGACTAAATAAACTTGTCTAAAAGTTATAAATGACATACACCATAGTTTTAATTGTTTTTATTTGTTCATTAACAAGAAAAATATTAATTATTTTATGGTAAAATATATCCTCATATATTAACTTTACTCTTATGTTTGTAGTGTGTATGGCTTGCATGTATGTAACAGGAAGTAACAAACATTTATCTGGAATCTCAAAGCCTTAGTTACTATTTGATTATAATTTTTGAAAAAAACCCCAAACGTAGCAAGAGCAGCTGTTGACTTGCTGTGAAAATGCTGTTTGTACAGAATGGAGCTGATGGAATCCACCCAGTCCCTAGTTCATGCCCTCAGGAGGGTTTCCCTTTTTGTAATACAGAAACTGATGAATAGATGTGATAGTCTGCCTTCTTTGCTCTTCGAAGAAAGAGAAAAACAAAAGAAAGTATTAATACACTCCCTAGGTAATGTCAGAAACAAGACAAAGCTGTCTCTTTAGGTATAACCCCAAAAGCACTCAGCATGGTTTCAGCCCATATTGACATTTTAAGGTCTTTATATTATCAGCAACTTCGTTGAAAAGTGCAAGCCTGGAGATCCCTACACTGTTATAGGGAAGTATATGAGATTATATTCCTGTAATTTTCTTGAAGATTAAAAAATATAATATTAAGGAAAAAAAAAGTGAAGAGATCCAAGAAAAATTGAAGAATAGATTACATTTAAAAAGTCATTAAGGAAAAAACATCATTACCTCCAACGTATTAAGACTTTTTCTCTCATATCTATTTTTTCTTGCTCCTATATGTGCAAGTCAAGATGTCTCAAATTGTTATTTAAAATGGTTTCAAGTTTTAATATATTTCAAAACTTTGAAAACCCAAAATATTTGAGAACTTCTATAGGTAGTTGAAATTAGTTTGATGTTCAGCCTTAACAGAATTAATATTTAGCAAGTTTCTGTACTTTTTCCAAGACTATTTACTAGAAAAATAATTATTTTGAGCTCTGCATTTGAGGTAGGAATAGACATAGTAAATTTTAAACTTTTTTAAGAACTTGAGAAATCTGATTTAATAATGGACAAAATACTAATTTCCTAATTTTCACACTCTACTGAATTTCAATTGAAATATTCCTTATGTGAACAATCCATAAGTAAGTCTTCTATCAGGCTCCAGTCTTATAATAATTCTAATCATTTTGTGAGAAGTAAAATAGATGCTGAATACTTTTTAGATAAAATATTTACATAATATTAGCATTTGTTTTTTAAGGGCTTTTACTGACACCTGAATGCTGAGCTTGAGAGCTACTGTACATTGCTAAAATAAATTTATTTACTTTTTTGTCATTGTTGTTGTTATTTAGCTATACAGTTTTAAGGTGTATGAAATTTGTGAAAAATAACTTTTCATCAACTGTTCTTTGGTACTTAACCATCAATTAATGCATTTTGTCATTAAAAAAATAGAAATAGCTCCCAGTCATGGAAAATTTCTTCCAATACATCTTCTTCATCTTTAGAGAGACTGGAAACTGCAGTTTCTTCTCATGGTACAATTGCAATTTCGGAAAGAACAAAACATTTTAAGCTGCTTTCAACTGCAGAGATAAAGGATCATGCACAAAATTTCTAAGTATCTAAAACTAACAAAATTACATAGCTCCATTATCCTGAAATTTTAGAAGATGAGAAAGGAAACTGATATGTATTATTACATCATTGGCAGGATCATTTTATGACTTATAGTGTATTTTGCTCTGTAGGAAATGGACAATTAGCTAGAAGTGAATGTTTGTTTTTATTGTCCATTAATTTGCAGACAGAGTAATATCTTGCAGAGTGGATGTTAACACTATCAGATGGAGATGATAATTCTCTGTCAAAGTGTAGACCAGTTGAATGCAGTATGCTTTTTATTTTTTTTCAAAATTCCAGCTGCATTTTCATTGTTTTTTTTTTTTTTTTGAAAGTAATCCATCAAATAATGGATTTGGTGTTTTATCTTTTAAGTATCGATAAGGTAGGATTATCAGAAATTATTCTCATATATTTATTGTTTGAAGTACCAATAGCCACAAAGAAAAATAAGGTTTTTTAACTACTCTTAATGAGTTTCCTACTTAAAAGAAAACTGTCACTAAAAAAGCTCTGTCATATGAAAAGGTAACATTTTAGACATGGTCTAAAGAAAACCATGCTACTAGAAACCAAGCTCTTAGTAAACCATGCTGCTTTATTATTAAAATCAAATCATTCATGTGAATGATTCCAAATGATAAGGTGGTATACTAAGTTGCTTTTGCAACAGCCACCTTTTGAGCTTCTGCATTTTCACAATTATAAGCAATAACCAACAAAAACACAAAGCTGAGAGCTTTGTTCCTGGATGCTGCGTTAGAATTATTTGGAGGATTTGCATTGCTTGCATGCTATCCTGCTCCAAACAGTCCTCGTGAGCAATAATCTGCTGCATATAGTAAAAAGTATAGCCATACATATCACAAAATATGTGTCATTACTGGAAAAGCATATTCTTCTGAAAGTATATCTTCTCTTTAGGGCATAACTTCATAACATTTTGCCGAGGTCATATTCATCATCTATGGGATGGTGTAACTTAAGCAGATAAAAATAAATAATACCTGTCTCTACCTTGATTATTATTGCCAGGCATGTAATTGATTGATATTAGAGAGATAGTCCCCTGACAGTGTAGTCTATAATACTGTTGTGGTTTGACCATGGCTGGGTGCCAGGTGCCCACCACAGCCGCTCTGTCACTGCCCTCCTCAGCCAGGCAGGAGAGAGGAAATCCAACGAAAGGCTCGTGGGTCAGTATAAGGACAGGGAGAGATCACTCAGCAATTACCGTCACAGGCAAAACAGACTTGACTTGGGGAAAAATTAATTTAATTGATTGCCAATCAAATCAGAGTAGTACAATGCGAAAATACAAATCTTACTACACCTCCCCCAACCCCTCCTTTCCTCCTGGGCTCAACTTCACTCCCAATTTCTCTACCTCCTTCCCCTGAGCACATATAGTAGTATATGTATAGTAGTATATATTATAGTGCATAATGCTACCCTGCAAAACTGATTTTTTTCAATCTTCCTTTTCCTCATCTACCAACAAAGGTTATACACGTGATCTCTTGAGATAAGGATGAGTCCTTCAAATAAAGGGTGGATAGTTATGGCACTTAGCAGACCATGCTAGCCCATGACACTTCAGTTCAGCTAACAGTGTGATCACAAACATTTGTTATTTAGTTTTATTAATTCATAGAATCATAGAACAGTTTGGATTGGAAGGGACTTCTAAAGGCCATCTAGTCCAACCCCCTGCCATGAGCAGGGACGTCGTCAACTAGATCAGGTTGCTCAGAGCCCCGTCCTACCTGACCTTGAATGTTTTCAGGGATGGGGCCTCCACCACCTCTCTGGGCAATCTGTTCCAGTGCTTCACCACCCTCTTTGTAAAATCTTTCTTCCTTCTATCTAGTCTGAATCTACCCTCTTTTAGTTTAAAACCATTACCCCTTGTCCTATTACAACAGGTGCTACTGAATTTACAGGCCTTAGGTGAATTTAAATCAGCAGGTAAGGAAATCTGGGAAGAACCATAATTTAAGTATCTGTGCCATAAAGCAATTAAAAAAAAATGTTGTTATGCTTTGCTGAAGCATATGTTAAGTAAAGTTCATAATTTAGAATGTGAACAACTGGAGGAGTGCTCTCGCCTGCTCCGGTTTGTTGTGACTGCTGACCAACACAAATCAGGTAGAAACATGAGAAAAAATAAAGCTATTGCAAGGTCTAGAGAAATGAATGGGTTCCAAGCAGATAGTAGTGCTTCAATAGAGAGTGCAGTCCATTTAATAAACTATCTATTCCTTTATTTTTGCATCATGTTCCTCTTATCAGCCAATCACTGATAAATATACCTGTATTTGAAGCTGGCATAAGCGGTTTGTGGACTTTCCTTGTCTCTAATGGTTGAACAACGCAGATATACAACAAATATTAGTCTTTCTGGACCTCCCCTCACTTTTAACAACAAAAAGTAAAGCTTCAGGATGGTGCATTTTTATTATTTCTCATACTGTCAGAACACCTTGCAGTAGCATCAATTAGTAAATAGGAAATGGTTCAGTCAAAATTACACTAAATCTAGTTTGCAGTAATCTAAACACTGAAACAAGGCAAACAGCATTAGCATGCAAACAACACTGTATGGATGTTTGTGGGGGAAATAAAATTAAGGTGATAAGATTTTCAATTGCAGTCTTTTGGATTGAGACACCCAAAAGTTGTTGTTATGCACCAGCTGCAGGGTCCAAGAGGCTTGATGCCTTATTATGCTTGTTTATGGCAGGTTATATGATAGACCCTCATCTTCATGCCCGCAAAGGGGGGCACAGAGAGACCATGGTAAGTTGGGGGAACCCAAATAATACCCTTCTGAGCTACTCCCAGACCCATTGCAGGAGCCATCGGTGCCTCAAAGACCCATCTTCACAAGCCCAGAGGAGCACAAGGGCACAATGAGAGGCAGGAACCCAAATTAAGGACTCTGGAGGAGCAATCACCTTGTCTGTGCCTCTCCCAGGACTGCCCCAGGAGACCTTCAGCCCCAGTGTCCAGGCATGAAACCCATCGCCAGGAGTCATCGGGAGCAGCTCTCCAGGTCAGCTTTCAGACGAAGGGAGGTTGCTGCTTGGTGGTTGGACACATATGGGATGCAGGGGAAGAGCATCTTGAGATCACCCAGGAGTCCTTATGGGATGTTTCACGGAGGAGTCAAAGGTGAGTAAAGAGAGTGATTTAGGTGACTTGGGGAGGAACAAGTGTGGGAAATAGTGGAATAAGGGAATAATAAAGGATGGTAAAATGTAAATACTTGGCCATTTGGTGCACTTGTCCAGCCATACCGTGTGCCTTATCGGTGCAGTCTGTCCTGTCATACTAAATTCCTGTGTGTGTGAGTGCAGCAGCTGGAGTCAGGCCGTGGGTTGGAGGTCCCGTGTGTCCACGGTGCAGTGACTGGAGCAAGTGTGGGTAGCGAATGCGTGTGTGATCGCTAGTGAAGGTCAACCCAGACAAGCTGGTGAGTAGGAGAAGTGGTCTGGGAGCAAGGGGGTGAATGGGTCTGTGAGGGCCATCTGAGGGTGTGCGAGTGCCTGTGTCTCTTTAAGTGGGAGAGCACATAGGGTCAGCTGTGGGGCCCGGGGGAGACCTGCCCAACTCTGCACGTCTGCATGTGTATGAGAGAGAGTGTGGTGGTCTGTACCAGCAATGGGAGTGGGCCTGCAGCCTCAGAGGCTTGTGTGCCCAGGTGCCAGCAACTGGGGAGACTGGGATCCAGGGGAAGCTACTGGGCAGACTGTCTGAGCCCAGTTGCTGCAGGGATCTACCTTGTACATGTGCATATATGTATTTTCACTAGTGGGCTCAGCCAGAGATGGGGGCAGGATGAGACTGTTGGTGCCATCTGTGTTCGTGTGGGTGCTCTGACTGTCCGTGACCCATTTGGCTGGCCATATATGTATGTATGTATGGGGGTGTGGGGGTGTGTGTGTGTATGTCATGTATGTGGTATATGTGCGTGTGCCCACTGGGAATGCATGTCCAGCATCCCTGCTGGCTGGACCTGGGGACATGGAGCTGCAGCACCTCCCCTCTCTTGGGCTGCTGGAGTTGGCATGATATATTTTCCTCTAACAGTTTCCGAACAAACATGTTCAAAACTGTTCATGCACTCTATTCAAACAATTGTTCTTGCCAAGATAGGTTAAAATATGTAATAAAAAATCATTTGAGGCAAAATTTTGTCTCAAATTTTTAAACAATTTTATTTCAAAGTGGTAAAAAGGTTACAATTTTCTCCTTTTAAACTCCTTCTTTTTTAAATACCTACAAGATGGGAGTGATAGAAAAGAAATCTGTATTCTATCTGCTGTTCTCTAACTCTGAAGATTAGGTATAACTCACAATGAGAGTGATGGTGTGGGTTTGGATGTATTTTAATTTGCATCTTCTCGTTCATTTATTTTTACTATTCCATTTCTTCAAGAAAATGCTTACTTTTGTTTTTAAAATAGAGAAAAGATTCCGTCAACTTAGTGTTTTTTTTTTTTTTTTTTCCCCTCCCTTTTTTTCTGCTGAATTAGAAGAAACAAGACTGAAACAATCAGTCTGTGGTAGAAACAAAATCAAGTTGGGTCTTTGAGGCTTGTTCACTGCACATTGCTCTGTGTGGCTGAACTCTTCCCCCTCTTCTCCCCCAAGCAGGGTAGTGTCATCCACTCTGCCATCTTGGCTCCTACTGTCCCCTAAACCATGTGTGGGCGCTGTCTGGGGAAAAAAACTAGTTGATTCCAGCCAAACTCATGCCAGGGAGCATGCTAGCATCCAAGTACTGTGGGCTGTGGCAGAACAGCATCAAAGCTGTGTCTTGGTGCTGCTGAGTTTTCAACGGCCAGCTTGACCTTGAATGGGCTATTTTCTTGCTATTTTTTTTTTTTTTTTTTTTTTCCCATCTGAATAATCAAGACAGGCAAAGACTGACTAAAGAAAATGGTGTGGAGCCCATTGTACAGCCGCACATCTGAAGCATCACAGTGAAGCTTGTCTCGTGAGCAGTTGGCAGCAGCGTTCTGAGCTCAAAGGTGTTGCATTGGGCATTGTGTAGCAATATGTGGTGTTTCTGATTTAGCACTAGTGGAGGTCTTGGGTGGACAGGGAGAACAAGGTAGTTTTCATGACTAAGACCATCTTTTCCTATTTAGAGTCTGGGCAAGTCTGCAAGAGCTATCCTTTGGTGGCAAAAATGAAGACAGCAATACCTGGCTGTATCCAGTCTCATTCTTTACAAGGCCAAAAGTCATTTATAGGTATTTTTTTCAATGTTTTATGTTAGTTAAAGTGAAGATGAAAATAAGTATTATAAAGCCTGAGATACTGGTAGATTTGTCAGGAGTTTAATTTTCAAGTATGGAAAATCCAGCTGCTGATTACTCTTTCAAAACTCTGTTCTACCACTGCTGCCAACACTTGCCACAGTGCAGTGGTTACCTCTGACCACCTCCCTCGCCGCCTCCCTTGATCCACAGTAAAGGGACGACAGATGCCATGGCAAGATGATGTGTGCCAAACAGCATGAATTCCACTGTGCAGGGCAAATGCACTTCTAAATATGATGAGTGTTGAGGATGATATTCAAATGTAAAAGAGAATGATGTATAAATTTGGGGGTTTTTTTATTGTTTCATTTGTTTGTTTTTTTTTTTTTCATTGAGTTTTGCTTTTATCCAAAACCCAATAGTTCTTCACTAAAGCACATTTTAAACCTAAGAATTGATGTCTCTTGCAGTATATAATGACCTATAATTTTCCTCCCACTTCAGCATAAGTGTAATAATTTATTTCTTCTTTTGTTCATTATTTGGTATGAAGTTCTTAATTATTAAATTATTAGACTTATTAGTAATGCAAATATTTTTTTCTTTCTGAAATCTGTGTTTTGATTGACTTTCTGTAGGAAGCATGTGGTCTTATCCACGTAGTGTAAACTACACTTTTCTTTGAGCAATGTATAATTTGCCCATGTTTGCTTGATATTAGATCATGTGTGCTTCCACTTCAGAATTATTGACTCCCATCCTAAGATAGGCTTGCATTAGCTAACGATCTAAACCAGTCATACAATATTTCTCGAAGTGCCTTTGAGAGGGAAGAATGCTCTCAAATTATTAATGCTAATATATCTGTTTTATTAAAACCAGTAATACATTTCTATCACACAACATACAGCTAGCTCTATTTCTCCTGAATAGGTACACAAGAATATGCATGCTGCCAGTAACTCAAAATACAGTAAGAACTTGTGATTAAATATTTTATGACATTCTTTTAAGATGTCAAAAAGCATCATAATTTTCATCAAAAGTAACTGCATATTAAATTGTAATGAAAATTAGAAAGGTGATAAAATAGACATTTATCAATACTGTGTAAACTTTATTAGCTCCAAAATTTTGAACACTTATTCCAACTATTCCTTTGTTTATTATTTTTTTTTCTCCAGATTTAACACTAATGAGATATAATGCTTTGGGAGGCATACCATTTAATATTTCACAAACTAAATGGGATTAAATCTAGTCACTCAGTAGATGAAACCAATCCTGAAACATGTTTCAGCATGTTACAAAGGACCGTAGTTCTGCCCAGGAGAGATTTCACTAATAGATTTATTTGAGCAAGTATTGGAGAATCAGATTCCTAAGTTATAAGGGGAAATATATTTTGGGGTGAAGTGTTTTTGTAATTTAGATTAAGAATAATTATCTGTCAGTGACTACTTATTTATAATACAACATAGACTATATTATTCTCAGTACTATATAAACACCTTTAAAGACACTTTTCTTGCAACAGTAGTTAGCCACACTATTGCTGTGGATGAACTCCACAGTGTCCAGGCTGACTATCTCTGTTCAAAAAGCTTTCCCACCTCTTCTCAGGGCTTTCAGAAGGCCTGTTGCTAAGTTTAGAAGTCACTCTCCTCCATCTCAAGGAAGATCACAATCCGTATTTTAAAAATGTGAGACACTAAGCTGTTCTTTTAGCAATGAACCAGTACAACTGGGTCAGCTCAGAAAATATGATTCTTTAAAATTACAGTGGTAAATTCTTTCCTGGGTAAAGCAATAATGTCCAGTCTTTGCTGAGCTGGTTGGCCTGTCTGGTGTCCTGTTAAAACTGTGTAGCCCTCAGTCTTGTGGATAGATTACCTGGAGTTATCTTGCAGTTCATTTTGGTGTGGGATAACAACATGAAAAGCAAACAATTCCTCTCTCCTCCCTCCTTCCCAATGTCCTGGGTAACCCTGATAGTCTACCAGTACAAATGCAATACAGATTTTAATAATATCACTACTTCATATTAAGTGGCAGCTCTAAATACAATATAAAACCTTATCAACCTGACCTCAACACTTCAGATTCCCGAATCCTTTTGAACAGTAGGTATCTGCAGTGTCAATAAATGTGATGCTGCCTTCAATCAAGAGCTGCCCAGCCTTGCAGAGACTTATGGCACTCACACTGTCACAAGCTTTCCTTTGTCCTTCCAAGACAAAGCAGATCTCTTAGATTTTCTGAAGGACAGTAAAGGAACTATAAAAGTGAAAAACCTGAACAGCTCTATCCTCTAATGTTTTGTGTTGTAGAACCTGGTATCTATGGCCTCAAGTTACCTGGTATGGCCTCAAGTTACACCAAGGGAGGTTTAGATTGAATATTAGGAAACATTTCTTTACTGAAAGGGTTGTCAGGCCCTGGAACAGGCTGCCCAGGGAGGTGGTTGAGTCACCATCCCTGGGGGTATTTAAAAGATGGGTAGATAAGGTGCTTAGGGACATGGTTTAGTGGTGGTTAGGGATGGTTGGATTCGATGATCTTCAAGGTCCTTTTCAACCAAGGGATTCTATGATCTCTGAAGAAAGAAAAACATTTGTCATCTTTTCTCAATACAATATTAGTATTTTAGTAACATTTATGACTATTCTTCATTCAAAATAATAATCTTTCCAAGGCTATTTACATTAGTGGAACTGAATTCACACTTTTTAAGCTACAGTACAGGATCAAAGTTCAGGGCAGTTTTTGTCACTAAAATGAAGGGGTCTCTATCCATCCATCCATCCATCCATCCATCCATCCATCCACCTTGTATTGCTGCCTTCTTGCCTAGTGTCAATAGGGCCTTTACAGTAGCTTCTATATACAGAAAATAACTGATTAAATCCAAGGACTATCCTCATTGTATATGCATAGTTTACATTTATCAGAGCGCATACAAGTGTTTCCCACTCATGATGCGAAGAAGTATGAACAAGCAGAGTAGTCCTTTAATTGCTACAAAACTTGTATTTGCTTGAAAACTATGTTATAAATTAATGATTCTTGCTACTGAAAATGTCAAATAATTAAGATTCAGAAAAACATCTTGTATTTAAAATAAGAATCTCAATGTAAACATGTACAAAGTTTAAAATAAGTAACATGGGTTCATAGGAAATGACATTTGTTCAACTTGCTGTCAAGATATGCAGGAAGATTTGCAGAGATTTTAATACAGAGGCAGTAGGAGTGGCTAGGGGAAAAGGAGCGTTTTTTTCTGTGAATGAATGAGTAAAGCAGAAATGGATTTTGAAAAAAGAATCTGGAAGTGTAGAGTGTGGGCCTGCAGAGTAATTCAGGAAGATCATGTGGTTGAATTAACTCCAGCAGTGGCTGGAGGGGACTTTTGAATGAGAGCAGAGTAGCAGTGTTGGTTGAATGGAGTGGCCGAATCAATGCGAAATCCAAAATACAAAGTTTATGAAGGAGAAAAAGATCTATAATGTGTTTTGAATGAACTTCTGACTGTGGTATGACTAAGCTGTTCTTTCTGAATTCTCGTTTGAGCACTTACCCTTTGATCGCTGCTTTTGTCATAGCTTATTAGCTTTCTCTCCCAAAGATTGACTGAGATGAATTTTAGATCAGACTGGCTATTCAGAAGAGAGAGCTTGTGTTTGTTGTCTGTTTCTGTACATCAGTGACACAGTTTGGCTCAGAACAGCCTGATTGCAAACATGAGAAATTGCTGTTGAGTATTAGCGTTTTATTAAGACACGAAATGAGTGCCCTCAAGTGGCAAAATGAGGGTAATACCACTTGTGGTATGCCTATATATTCACCTACTCCAGACAATTTTTTATTACTAGCAAAGATCCAAAGATTTAAATTGCAGCATTAGTCAGGGGCTGACATCTAAGCTTCCCTTTTGAAGAGAGCTGGATGGGCACGCATTTCTGAATGGGTGGGTTCTCTGTAAAAGCTGTCGTCTCTCACTCAGGCAGGGTTTGTTACAGGTTTTCTGTGCCATTGTTTCCTTTCATACATTTTATTGAGGCATTTTTTAAATTGCTGATGAATGAAATGATTAAGAACTGTAAAAAACTCTCTAATATTGATTAAGAAATGAATACCAATCTGAAATAGGTCTTTTTAAAATATAAATGTGTGAGTCTGGATTCTCCTACATAGTTTGTTATCACTAGAAACTCAGGGCAGGGGGGCAACGTTAAAATCTTTTTCTCCTTTCAGTAAGATTTTCTTCTACAGTAGCAAAAGCTTTATGCTGTTGAAGAAGAATAATCTTCCACCTGTAGCTGCACTTCAGCCCTGTTCTCAGAACTGGAGTGTTTTATCCAGGCAGATTTGAAACACCGAAAAGCGAGCAAACAAAAAGCCACTAAGAAACTTAATAATGTATCCCTCTATGGCTTCTTCATCGCCCTCATTTTGGAGCTGTTGTGATCCACCGTTAAGCTATGATCCTCAGTGATTAGCAAAGAGAACAGAAAATGTAGGCAGGGCACACTGGGAGGCTGGGATTTACACTGGTGCTGAGTAGCTCGGGGAGTGCAGCAGTTGTGGTAATGATACATACAGCGTGTCCTCATGAGGCGAGATATAAATAATGCATGCTGATGGGAAACTTAACTTTTAATTGCCTTTCTTCCTGTCATTTGGAAAGAGGTGTTTTGTGTGTGTGTGTGAGGGAGGCTGGGAGGTAAAGTCACAAGTTTTTTATTGTCAGCACTTGTTTAGGATGAGGACTGTATGTGACTAAACATTCCTTATTTAAAGAAATTATGTATCTGAGGTAATATTAGGAATGGAGGAAAACTGAGATCTGCTTTAACCATACCATTCGAGAATTTTCTCTAATGAGAACATCTGAGCACTATTTTGACCAGATATATGATGCATGAGATACATTTTTCTTTTCCGCCTATTCAAATGTCAAGATATAAATGCAAATAACATTTTCCAGTAACTGCAGTTTTCTCTTATAACACTATAATCTAAGCATGCAAATACTGTTTAATTACTGAAATTACTATCACTGCCTTATTTTTCTTGGGCACAAATGGTTTTGAGGCACAAACATTTTTGTTTTGTGGTCCCTTTTCCTTTCTGCTTTTGCAACAATTTTCTTCACTGGGCCTTCAGCCTCAAGTACTTAGGACTTTCCAGAGGCCTAAGCGGCCTGAAATTATTTCACGTGAGATGATTGAAGGGCACTTCCCATGGGGAGGTGAAGGTTGACCCTGTATGCCTGTAGTATCCTGGGCATACGTCTGAGTTAACAAGTACTGCGCAGTGGGTTGTCTGCATACTACCTATCCACAGTCAATCTGAGGTAGCTTTTTAACTAATTAGGGGCCTGCTTCAAAGTAAATTAAACTGATAAAGGGAAGAGACTATACATAGACAGAAAACATAAAGTAGCTGATGCATGGTGAGTTACCTCTTCCTAGTTAGTGAATCAAAGGCAATACTTGGATCTTAAGTCCCTGAAAGACCATGCCAGATTCATGTAAAATTAGGCAGGAGATGGAAAATGTGAAGTGCATTCATCCCAAATGGATGGAAAATCGGTTTAGGATCACCTTATACCATTGTGTTCAGGAAAATTGATCAAAAGCTAATTTTGACTTTTGACGATAACGTCTTCTAACTCTTAGATAGATAAGTCTACTTGGATGCTAAGGGTCTAGTTATAAATAGGCATGAAGGACAAAAAGTGGAATTCATAACTGTTAGAGACATCTAAAAATTACTCAAACAGCCCTTCATAAGGAGTAATGTTAATATTAATCACATCAATATTTAATAGTAATAGCTGTATATTGTTTTCGACTGTAAATATTTGTATTCTCCCAGGAAGCTAAAAAAAACCCTGGTAATTTTCTTTTCTACCCCCTGCAAGGCAAAAAATATCTGATTTATGATTTGGTGTAAAGTTAAAGCTAAATGCTGTCTATTCTGGGTGATGGCAAGGATAGTTTTAGAACAGAAATTACATGTGTGGGAATGAGACAGAAAAAACACATTTATCTTACATTTTGAGTTGAAAGAAAAAAACTAATTTTTTTGAAAGTCTTGTCCTAGTTTCAGCTGGCATGGAGTTAATTTTCTTCCTAGTAGCTGGTATAGTGCTGGGGTTTTTTTGATTTAGTATGAGAATAATGTTGATAACACACTGATGGTTTTAGCTGTTGCTAAGTAGTGCTTATACTAAGTCAAGGACTTTTCAGCTTCCAGTGCTCTGCCAGCAAGATGGGAGACAGCAGAGCCAGGACAGCTGACCCAAACTAGCCAAAGGGGTATTCCATACCGTATGATGTCATGTGAACAATAAAAATGGGGGGAAGCTGGCTGGGGGAGGAGCGCTGCCATTGCTACCACTACAGTTCACTGGGGGCAATATTGCACCAACTGGATTTCCCTGATCCCTATCCATAAGCTGTGGACGTAAGTTGACTGGAGAGCCAAGGAGCGATCAGCAAGACTTGCTCACACTTTAATAGTCCTACATGGGGAGTGCGAAAGTCTAACGGAGAGTGGAGACTAACGGTGGACTATCGTGGCCTGAATGAAGACACGCCACTGCTGAGTGTTGGTGTGCTGGACATGCTGGAACTTCAGTACAAACTGGAGTCAAAGGCAGCCAAATGGTGTGCCACCACTGATATTGATAATGCGTTTTGTTCTATCCCTCTGGCAGCAGAGTGCAGGCCATGGTTTGCTTTCACTTGGAGGGGCATCCGGTACACCTGGAACTGGCTGCCCCAGGGTTGGAAACACAGTCATCATCTGCCATGGACTGATCCAGACTGCACTGGAATGGGGTGAAGGTCCAGGACACCTGCAATACAATGATGACATCATTGTGTAGGGCAACACAGCAGAAGTTGTTTTTGAGAAAGGGAAGGAAATAGTCCAAATCCTTCTAATACAGTTTTGCCATAAAACAAAGCAGGGTCAACAAAATGACAGCTATGGCCCCACCAACTAACAAAAAGGAAGCACAAGGTTTCTTAGGCGTTGTGGGTTTCTGGAGAATGCATATTGCGAATTACAGCTCTATTGTAAGCCCTCTCTGTCAAGTGACCCTCAAGAAGAATGATTTCAAATGGGGCCCTGAGCAACGACAAGCTTTTGAACAAATTGAACAGGAGACAGTTCATGAAGTGTCCCTTGGACTAGTCTGGGCAGGAGAAGATGTTAAAAATGTGCTCTACAGCTCAGCTGGGGAGAATGGTCCTACCTGGAGCCTCTGGCAGAAAGCACCAGGGGAGACTCGAGGTCAACCCCTGGGGTTTTGGAGCTGGGGATACAGAAAATCCGAGGCCCACTACACTCCAACTGGAAAAGAGATATTGGCAGCATATGAAGGGACTCGAGCTGCTTCGGAGGTGGGTGGTACTGAAGCAAAGCTCCTCCTGGCACCCCAGCTGCTGATGCTGGGCTGGATGTTCAAAGGGAGAGTCTCTGCAACACATCATGCAAGTGGCGCTTCGTGGAGTAAGTGAGTTGCACTGATCACACAGAGGGCTTGAATAGGAAACCCCAGTTGCCCAGGAATTGTATAGTGGGAAAGCACCAAAGATGGAAAGCTGCTGTGTGGAGTCCTATATAAAAGCTCACAGAAGCTACTGAAGGAGGTGAATCCAGTCAGTTTGTAGAGGTGAAAGCCATCCAGCTGGTTTTAGATATTGCTGAATGAGAAAAGTGACCAGTGTGAAGAGTCAGTATAGTACCTCTACAATGATGCATGGATGGTGGCAAATGCCTCGTGGGGGTGGTTACAGCAATGGAAGCAGAGCAGCTGGCAGCGCAAAGGCAAGCCCATCTGGGCAGCTGAATGAGGGCAGGATATTGCTGCCCGGGGGGAGAACATGGTTGTAAAAGTACATCACGTAGATGCTCATGTGCCCAAGAGTCAGGCCACTGAGGAACATCAAAAAACAGCCGCTGGATCAGGCTGCTAAGATTGCAGTGGCTCAAGTAGATTTGGATTGGCAACATAAGGGTGAATTACTTATAGCTCAGTGGGCTTGTGACATCTCAGGCCATCGAGGAAGAGATGCGACATATAGATAGGCTTGTGGTCGAGGGGTGGACTTAACCATGGACACTATCGCACAGGTTATCCATGAATGTGCAACATGTGCTGTGATCAAGCAAGCCAAGTGGTTAAAGCCTCTCTGGCATGGAGGACGATGGCTGAAATATAAATTTGGGGAGGCCTGGCAAACTGATTATGTCACACTCCCACAAACACGCCCAGGCAGGCGCCATGTGCTTACAATGCTGGAAGCAACCACTGGATGGCTGGAAACGTATCCCGTGCCCCATGCCACCACCTGGAACACTATCCTGGGCCTTCAAAGACAAGAAAGAACTGAGTCAGACAACAAGACTCATTTCCAAAACAACCTAATAGACACCCAGGCCAACGAGCATGGCACTGGGTGGGTGTATCACATCCCCTATCATGCACTGGCCTCTGGGAAAATCAAATGGTACAGTGGACTATTGAAGATGACACTGAGAGCAATGGGGGGTGGGACCTTCCAACACTGGGATTCATATTTAGCAAAAGCCACCTTGTTAGTTAACAACAGGGGATCCACCAATCAAGCTGGCCCTGCCTAATCAAAATCTTTACGTACTGTAGAAGGAGATAAAGTTCCCGAGGTGCATATAGAAAACATGCTGGGCAAAACAGTCTGGGTCATTCCTGCCTCAGACAAAGGCAAACCCATCCATGGGATTGCTTTTGTTCAAGGACGTGGGTGCATGTGGTGAGTGATGCAGAAGGATGGGGGAGTTCGATGTGTACCTCAAGGGGATTTGATTTTGGGTGAGAATAGCCAATGAATTAAGTTGTATGTTGTTAATTGCTATATAACCCTGCCACTGTGTCATCACGACTATAGTTGTTTCATGCCATATCAATGGTATTACTGTAAGAATCAGCCAGGTTAATGAAGAATGATGAAACTGAGCAAAGTGCCGCAGTGATGGAAACAGAACCGGCCTCAGCAGCCATTCAACACTGCACACCATTTCCCCTGCCCTGAGAGACTGTTATGCAGATGCAGATGGAGTCCAAAGCCATGGACTAAATGAACTCAATGGTCATTTAGGGACATTTTACAAACATTTCAGAGGGGTAGCCCGTAGATTAAAGGAATGATATCTGTGTATATATATGAAAAGGCAGGAAAAGTGATGGTGATAATTGTAATGTATTGGAAAGTGTGGGACCTGGGCATGACGTAGATGGTATAGAATAAGGGTCCTGGTTTTGGCTGGGATAAAGTTAATTTTCTTCCAAGTAGCTGGTATAGTGCTGTGTTTTGGATTTAGTATGAGAAGAATGTTGATAACACACTGATGGTTTTATTTGTTGCTAAGGTGTTCTTATATTAACTCAAAGACTTCAGCTTCCCATGCTCTGACAGCAATGAGGTGCGCAAGAACGTGGGAGGGAGCACAGTCAGGACAGCTGACCCCGGCTGGCCCAAGGGGTATTCCATACCATTTAATGTAATGGTCAATATAGAAACTCAGGGGAGTTGGCTGGAGGGATCACTGCTCAAGGACAGGCTGGGGATCTGTCAGTGGGTGGTGAGCAATTGCATTGTGCTTCACTCGTTTTGTGTATTCTTTTATCATTATTATTTTTATTGTTCTATCTTCTTTTGCTATTCTGTTAAACTGTTTTTATCTAAATCCATGAAGGGTTTTTTTTCGGTTCTTTCTCCCATTCCACTGTGATGGGGGGATGAGAGAGCAGTTGTGAGGTGCTTGATGGCCAACTGGGGTTAAACCACAACAGTCTTCAGAATCATAGAATGATTGAAGTAGCCTTGGCTGAGATGGACTCGTTTGCATGCTCCTGCTGGGCAATTCAACACAATGATGCAAGTGCTTTTTCATAATGCTAATTATTGCTTCATTTTTTTGAGTGGTTGTGCATTTATCCATGTGCCATTATATAAAATATGATGCTGGAATGGTAAAGCATAGACCGTGTAGAGTTGACCACATAGGCTGTGAAAGTTAGGATGATCTAGCCATAGAAGTAATGATTCCCAAAGAGCCTCTCTTCTGTTGAGTCAAATCTTAAAAAGGAACAGAAAGTCAAAATAAAGTGTGCTAAATCTAACTGGCTTTCTCTAAATTGTCTAGAGAGAATCAGTATGCGTGAAATCTGATATATGAGGAAAATTATATCTTTATAAAGAAGTTGGGGATGCATTTAAGTGTCTGTATCATTTTCTCACAACAGTCTGTTCAGAAACACACTGGGCCAAATCCATTTGCCGTTCTCTCGTGAGAATTTCAATTACATTCAATGAAACTAAGTGCAAAAATAAATTGAACAATCTGGGCCCTAATATATCTTTCTACTGGCATCAAAATGAAAACAAAAAATTTTTTTTTTTTTTTTTTTTTTTTTTTAACTTGCATTTCCTGACTTTGGATAGATTCATTTCTGAATGTTCATGCTGAATTAATTGCAGCCTATTTCATGATATGTCCTTGGAAAGAAAGACTATAAAACGTTAATAAGCTTCTAACGTACCAGAGCAGGAAAGTACCTCTATGCACATCACAATGCTAGCATCAATCTGCTGCATCCTTTTCTGTCTGCTGCATGAGAAAAAGTACCCTTTACTGAAAAATGAAGACCATAGCTGTAACATATGTGATAGATTTTCCTGATCTGTCTTTCCTAAATTCTGACAAACTTATTTTCTTAAGCTCAGGAAAGCTGTCAAGATCAATATATTATGAAAAACATCTTACTGAAAAATAAACTATGTCGGCACAAAGTCCTGTGAATTATTCAGTAATGCAGATAATGCGATGTATTAAAATGAGGTAGTAATCTCAAATAATGGTACTTTTCTGAGACAGTGTGAAGAATTGAAGGAATATTCAAATAAACTGGGGAAAAAAAATATTATGTAACAAAAACTCTGATAGAATTCCACAGGAGTGGATGGGTACACATGAATTCCCTACAAATGGGGTTTTTTTTCTAAAAAAAATAATTTGATTTTATCTGTAGTTATGAGGATAAGACTTACCTTTACTTTTCTTCCATTAGAATGTTTAGCTATCGCTTTTCATAGTACCGTGCTATGTTTGGTGTTAAACCATGGGGTTCAGAATTAAAAGTTAAATGCATCAAACTAGATATTTTAAAAAAAAAGGAAAAGTCTATTTTTGACTCTTTAGTTATGTAATAAATAAGATCTTTGCTCAAGGATCTTTTTCTTAGAAAATAAAAAAATTGGGCCACTTTAGTTTCTTGTCCATTCTCCAGCAGTCACGCACAAAACTCTCAGTGGTCCCCGCATCATGGCAGGCAGCACGGGGGACACACTACCGCAGCAGAGCGGCTCTGCAGTCCCTGCCAGGGCGGCGCGTGGTCCCCTGCCACTCTCCTGGCTGCTTCTGCCCTCTCAGTAGCTGGGCTGGATCTTTTGAGATTCCATGCAAAAGGCCGTACTTAAAGTCTGGCAAAGGGAGAGAGATCCTGAGACGGGCTGCAAAAACATGAGGCAGCAGAGGGCAGGGAGGCAGGAACCCATCTGAGTGAGTAGAAGTTGAGAAATTTGAAAATACCGGCTCTGGTCTGTAAAGCAGAACTTCCAAACAGAGGCCCTGTGTGTGTTTGTGTGTATGTGTGTGTGAGTATGCTGTGTGTTAGTTACAAAACATTGCATGGACAAAACCAATCATGAATAAAATTAGCAATTTCTTTGAACACAATTTAAAGTGCTACCCTTCTCTATGAAAAAACGTCTGTGTTTCCTAGAACAACCCCTCAAATTAATGTGTACATTAACTTATAAAAGTTGATGGATACATTACAGCCCTGTTATAATTAAAAATCTTTTCCTGTGTTACTTTATGACTAAAGAATATGAAAATTTAGAGAATTAAAAGTTACCTATTTAATTTTGTAGCTTTCTCACCTGCCAGTCTTGAGGCAGTGTGGGAAATGTGAACAGGCAAAAAAAAAAAAAAAAAAAAAATAAAAGGTTTCTACTGAGAATCATCACTCAAACCTTTTCCCATTCCATCCTAGACAGCAAAAGCACTTGTACAGTGCATAAGCAACATCAGACACCTGTGGTAGGATTCATAACAACTGGTGCCCCTGAGCACGGGGTCGGCTACCTCGGCCAGTAGGGATTTGGCAGAGAAGCAGCACGCGTGAGCGTCTCCCTGCGGGTAGCATTTAGGCTAGGGTTCAGAAACTTGCCTTACCCTCTCCTCCAGCTTTCTTATTCAGGAGGGAATAGCAGTTGAAGCTCTCACTTTCTTTATGACAGCACAGGGAAATGGCCTTCAATTTCTTTTGGTTTGTGGACATCTAAATAATTTTCATTAGAGGTGCGAGACCTATAACATAAAATAAATCTCTTAGAAGTAGGTTTTCATGTAGTTTTCCATATATGAGCCTATTATTCCTAGCTGTATTATTTTGGACTCTTTAAGAAGTGTTCACAAGTCTTCCAGGTTGGAAACCACGGGTAAGAGTGAGAGCCTTCCCTCAGGGAGGGGGATGTTTCAGCTATACCTACATCTTACGTGAAGACTGCATTTGAGTCCCGTTTCTGGTCTGGCAAGTTTACTGCTGCCTCCATGAGCAGATATTCATCTGAACTGGGATGAATTAACTTTATTAGAAACTTTCTTTAGTAGCCTGTTCACTGCCCTCTGAGGCACACTGGGGTATTCAAGGCATCTGCACAGACTGGCAGAAATGACACAGAACCTGTAGGAAGCTCCAGCTCTTGCAGAGGGGCAGCTAAGATTCAGCTGCGGTATCTGAAGGCATCTCAAAGGGCACTAAATACTGCTAGCTGGCACTCTGGGTGATCTGCCAGGCTACAAGGTCTTCTCATATTACAGCTCAAACCTTAAATATGGGAATTAGTTCCGGACTAAGAGACTGAAATGCAGTTTTCTGTAGGTGTCTCAATGGGTCCTCAATATCTAAGCTCTCGGTATGGCCAATTGAGATTTAGGGCACAATTCTGTTGCCTAAATGGAGGTGTTACCAGAAGCCCCATGCAGACCTTTTGATTCAGCTACAGGTTCCCTGTAGTTTTGTGTTACATTTGCCAGCATCATGCAGGTGTTTCAGAAATCTTGTGGTGTCTCAGAAGTCTATGTTCAGGCCTCTGAATTGTGCCTTTTGGTCCATATTGTTGAAAGTGACTGTCCCCAAAGCAGATACTTATCTTGCACATAGGCAATGACAGCGAGTGTCCGGTGTGCTCCTGGACAGTGGATCTGGATCCCTTCGCGGATGAAGAGGACTGGGCACTCTTCTTCCTATTTGTGGGAGAATGCATTAGCTGCTCGGTTATGATATGAAAGCTGAGAGCTCTGTCTTCACTCCTGTTCCCTCATCCAAGAAGCCATGGGTGCTGCTGTGCTTTGTGCTCATCTTAATGCTATCACTATGGCTTAAAGGTTATCTGTGAGCTTCTATTTGGGTTCTTCGGGACCCTCATATATTAACATGTAGTTTCTGGGCCCCACATGGCTCTGATACAGGTAACAGATGCTACATGGGTTTAATTTGCAAGAACTGGAAAGAAATTCACATTAATGCAGCCCTCATTAATTCATATAATCCTCAATACTTTTATTCTTATCCCTGACTTTTTGTAATTTTGTAAACTCTTATTCATAGTGGTAAATACAAAGGCAACTAAAGAGATGCACAGTTGGTGTTCATTCTAATTTATTCTCTGTCAAACCATTTGTAAGAAATTCAGAATAAAAATAGCGCTTCTTTCCTTTCTGCTTTATAAATTCTTACATTTTGAAATTTCTAGATTTCTAAACCAAACATGTTTAAGATATGTGCTTAGGAAGGCTCTTAGTTTTACAAACGATAGCGAAGAGAGGGGACTCGTGTGGTTCCCCAGGGAGCTGGGGTTGTTCAGAGAAGAGGAGGCTGAGGGGAGACCTCATCGCTCTCTACAGCTGCCTGAAAGGGGGGTGCAGGGAGTTGGGTGCTGGTCTCTTCTCCCAAGTGACCAGTGATAGGAGAGGAAATGGCTTCAAGTTGCGGCAGGGGAGGTTTAGACCGGATATGAGAAAAAATTTCTTTCCTGAGAGCGTGGTGAGGCATTGGAACGGGCTGCCCAGGGAGGGGGTGGAGTCACCCTCACCGGAGGTGTCTAAGGAACGTGTGGATGAGGCATGTGGGACATGGTTTAATGGGCAGGGTGGTGGTGGTTGGACTTGATGACCTTACAGGCCCTTTCCACCCCCGGTGATGCCGTGCCTCTGTGATGGTGTCTGGGTGCACCGGCGCACTCTGGCCTCACGGGGGCACCGTCGGTTAAGGAATCGCGCCTCGGCCGCGGCCCGCGCGCTCCCGCGCTCAGGCGGGCACGGGTGGGGCTTCCAAAAGGGCCCTTTGCCTGCAAGTTTGAAAGGGGGGGGGGAAAAAACAAAATTTCTTATTTCTTTTTTTTTTTTTTTTTTTCCCCCGAGTCGGACACTTTTTTGTTTATGAGAAGGCTGTGAAACGCTAGCTTTGAAGAATTGCAATGCCAGCCTAAGGAAGCCACAGCAAACCCATCTGGCTTTGCAGCTTTCTTCGAGGAGGCAGCTCAGTGAATATTTTAGTTAGAGACAGCTAATATTTGCAGTCGTTCATGGACCTATATTATCATCTATTGTTACTTGGAAGATTTCCGAAACAAGAGGTGTGCAGGATATTTAATACGCACCTAAGGTGCTCTGTTAGCTGCCTAGTGTTTCATACGAGATCGACTTTGTCGAAAACTTGACTTTGAATCTGTCCCAGAAAAACACTGGTCAAAGCCTTGTTTTGTTACAGACAAAGCCAAAATCTCCACTGATTTTATGTGACTAATATATCATCTTAAATCCTTTTCTGTATTTTGTGAAACTTCTTTGGGACATTTATCTCAAATTACTAAATAATATTTAAAATACTTGTTTGAAATGTTTTTCAAGGTACCACAGTTAATATGGATTTTAATAAGATTTCCCTTGTTTTGTTTAACTCCCAATTTCACTGCGCAGACAAATGCTGACACAGTTATTCAAGTTTTCTTGATTCCTGGCTCATATAAATTCCTGGCTATATTGATAGAAGCTTTCCTAGGATGAATAATGTTGAGATCCTATATTTGAGAAGAAAGTCAGGCCAGCTGCTCGTCACTGACATTGTGAGGGAGCAACTATCCTTTAATAAAGATTCTTTCGTATGATTAGGGTTTTACTATTTTTAAAAAAATATTAAAGAAATGAGTAGTGTTATGTCAGATGAAGCAACTGAAAAAAGAATAGATTTTTAAAATTTATTTATTTTCACCTGAATTAATTTCTAATGATTGTGTATCATGCATCTATACAAATTCCAGCACAGCAGAAAGGAATAAATACAAACAGATTGTGGAGAGGAATTGAGGATTATCCCTTTGGATGGGCAGATCTGAATTATTTTAAACAGACTAAATTGATCTCACAGAGTACCATAGGCTTTTTTTTTTTTTTTTTTTTCCTATCCCCCCTTTTTGATAGTCACTTACTTAAAAGATTTTTGCTTGGTTGCTGCCAGGGAGATGGTTTTACTCTGGAAACTGTAACAGGAAAAGCTGGTATGCTTTTGTCCCCAAGGAGTTAGTAGAAGAGGAGAGAAGGAAGGACTTTTTGTTGAAAAGATGTTCATTTTCAAAAGAGGGAAGCAATGTGACATTTTTGAGGTAGATGTGAAGGTGAGATTTGGGCTGAGACTGCATCAGGAATTTGTTTTTCAGTAGTTTCATGAAAATAATCTATTTCCCTGCATCATAATGCAGGGAAACATGTAAGATGTTCTTTTGCTGAACCAGATTCTCTACTTTGACTCCATGTGCTTGTGTGAAGGCAGATACATAAAAATACAAGGTTTTGCGAAAGATCCTTTTCTTTAGATATGCCACTTATGACAGTGTATATAGACTTGGAGTTATTTCATGAAGATGCATTTTACTCAGATCTGTTAAATGGTCTTTATTTCAACCCACAAGTTTTCTTACTTTTACCCTTCTGGTTGTCTTCCTCATCCCATTGGGAGGGAGTGAGTGAGCGGCTATGTGGGGCTCAGCTGCCAGCTGGGGTTAAACCACGACAAATGCCTGGAGAAGGGCTTTGACAGTGTGCAGTAAATAAACTATGTGGGTCAAATGGAGCATTGAACAGCTCGTGTTCCCTGAGCACAATACATCCTGGGCACTGAGCGAGAAAGCAAGAGGCTTTTGTTTTAATACGAACAGTAGGCAGTTATGTACTGAGAAAGACAATGCTCGCATACAGAAGGGGCAGAGTTAAGGTTACGTGGTACATTCCTTGTGAGCGCTTCCTTTTGCAAACAGTACTTTTTAAATTTATTTGCAGTTTTATAAGCTTTGCAAAGGCCTTTTGTGTCCTGTTATCAAAAGTTATTGTGACTTCATTCAAAACAGATTGAACATCTTGGGTAGTTAGCTTAGAGCCACCTCGGTTTGTGAAAGGGGACAAACTTTATAAATAAAAGAGTAAATTATTAATGCTGTGTCATATGAGTCTAGCCACTGGTGTGTGAGTAGGGCATAGTCATAACAATAAAACTTCATCAGATTCAGAACATCTAGAGATCACAGTAGCTATGTTTTTAGCTCCATTCCTGAGCGGGAGAAAAGTGCACTGTCTCCTCTGTTAAATATTAAACTGTTGGTCTGTGGACATTTTTTCAGGCATTTGCTGCATCTGGAAGAACCACCTTTTGTAGCATAACTATAATTGGAAAGTTGTAGAACTGTAAAGTGATGAGTGTCTTAATAACTTGGCTTTTCATGGCAACCTATAATTCAGATTTCCACTGGGAATGATGGGAATGAACCCTCATTCCCACAGAATGTTAGGCAATATTTAATGAGATTCTTCCCAAGCAAGAGATACTGAGTTTCAGTGAGATAAACACAAAACCAAAATATTTTACAGGAAAAATACCCCCAAATATGGATGTATGAGGACCGTCATCCAATATAGCATATCGGGAATTGGTTTGTTTATGGTTTTCATTCTGATTCTAGGTGGCAAACAAAGTGCCTGATCTCAATCTGTTGTAAAATAAGTATTTTTATATACAGCAGGTATTCTGTTCCATTAAATCCCTAGGCATTGTGCACAAATGACAGCAAAGGTGTGGCTATTGGTCCATTTCCAGACTATTCTTGTATTGGCTGGTATTCACTCAACTAATATAAAGCCTTTAAAAATAGGATACAGAATGTAAAATGTTCAATCAAAACATGTATAGAATACTTTTCCTAATGCTCGCAACTGTCATTACATCTCAGTTATTTGGATTTGCAGACAGGAGGGAATCATCTGAAAGAAACATATTTCAACACCAGAAACTGAAGGGAAGGACTAAATAATAATAATACTAACAACAACAATAATAATAAACTCCGAGTTTTGGAAAAAAGCATTTTTAAATCCATTCTATTTCAGTTTTATTTTCATGTCTTCCCTTTAACTGAATTAATTTCTACATGCTGTTGCAGAGAAATAATGTCACTGAAATCCAGGCAGTCCTTCCTTATCAGTCAACAGCTGTCCCCAGATGCAGCATTTTAATTTTGAAAGGAATATAAGAGCAATACATTTTCACTGACAATCATGCAGCAAACAGCCCTCATTCTATAATAACTTGTCTAAGGTGTTTCTATTCATAGTTGCTTTCTGCCTATTTCATGTAACTGAATTTTATATTCACCTTTTTTACATTGTTTAAAGAGAAGCTTGTCCATTTCTGTTTATAATTTAAAAGCTCATTATTTTTACTGGCTTCTTTTCTCTTCAGTACTGCTTCTTGTTTGATGTGTTCCTGTTGTCCTACCAGCAGGGATTCCATTGTAACCAGACTGCTGTGCTCAGTGTTCCTGCTGTTTTCCATTTTAATTGCTATTATTATGTTTGCCCCTCTAGTAGAAGACTTGGTAAATAAAGTAGTTACTGTACACCTTAATCTTTGCAAATATATAAACTGTAATAAAAATTCTGCTTATGAACTCTTTCATAGATCCATAAGATCTCTTCAGAGGAAACTGTAGGTCCTTTAAAACTCGGAACAATGAGACATATTCACATTGTTCCTAAGAACTTACATCTCTTTTAACTACTACAAATCAATTAAAGTTATAGGAGTGCTTTCCAAAGGGAGTTACCGTGATTACTATGAGAGACTCTTTAGCTGTCATTACTTGTCATTCATGCACTGATATCAATGCAATTGGTGTTTCTAATCCTTTGTATATCAAACTCCCAGCTAGCCATTTCATTAGGAGAGGTAATACTGCTAGCTATGTCTTAAGAGTGTACCATAAGGAATTTGAGTTAAATAATATCTAATTTGGTAAGATATTATCTCTAATGCTTCTTTATGTTAAAATGTACTTGGAAGAGAAAGACTTTCCTACATAGTTCTGACTAAATTTAGTTCTGTTTGGCTGAGAAATAGAGAATATTACTGAAAACTAGAACCCTCAACCCCCATATTATACCTCCAGAGCTAGAAAATGGATAAGGGGTTGAGCCAGAACTGTCACTGTAAAAGCCAGCTGGGAATTTGCCCAAACGTCAGGTCATGATTTGACTCAGCCCAGCATAGATTGGGACCAGACACAAAATCTGGGTCAAAATCCAAATTTTCTCCAAGGGCCTGATGTGCTCTCATTCAGGCTTTCCTATTTATATTACAGTCACTTGTCTGAGTCTAATGGTGAAATCCATATCAAGCATAACACTAGGAATAGAGGCTGTTGGATTATTCATGTCTATGGAATTTGGGAATTCCAGCTATCACGTCACCCTGACACCACTGGAAAACCAATGTACCTGATTGATTTTGTGTAATTAATCTGATCACGCATTTTGTGTTTCAAAGCAATTGCATTCAGGATTTGGAGGAAAGAGAGTGTGCCAGACAAAGAGAGGAAGGATTCCTTATAATGCAGCTGTCTCATTCCAGAGAACTCATCCAGGGCTGCAAAAGTCATCTGAGAATCAGGGGCTGATTCATCTAGTTTTTTCTGGCTACTGACAGTGCTGTGTTGAAGTAGCCATAAGATTGCAGTTAAGGTTTTCACGAAGATTTTCAGTTTCACAGCGTAAGGATTTATTTTCACATTCCAAATTGTTTGAGAATATTGAAGCCCTGTATACAAGGATTATTAGTTTGAAAGTGCTTGAATTTCTGTGCTTGATTTTTTTTTTCCTTCTGTTTACAGCCCATGCAGGTGATGACAGATATTTGTGAACCCTTTTGCTGAAAACATCATGAGAAATTTGAGGCCTCAAGTACTCAGCTAATCAGATACTGCTTCCAATGTTCCCTGTAATTAAATACACGAGAATGATGCAGTCCTGAAACGCTGTTTTTCTTTATCCCTTACCGCATTTTAAACCTGATTTTTTCATACTTCTTTATTTATGCTAAATGCTTGAACACAGAGACATCTGATTCAAGCAAACAGAGATGCAGACAGTGAATTTAAGCATTATATGCATAAATATGTCTGATGAGTCATTTGTATGAATGGTTACTCCATTTATTTACAAATTGGCAGTAATTCTATGTGCAGATTAAACATATACTTTGTATATAACAGACAATGAATAATACAGATGGGCTGCAACTGAATGGAGGTTTACTCAGTTATTCATTGCTTTGGTCCATGCTCTGCTTGGTATGTATATCATTTTACCAGACAAAGATATGGAAGTGGCTCTGTATGGGTGAGTAATATCATCAGTGAAACTGTGTGTAGCTCCTGAGTGAGCAACCAACATTAAGTTCAATTTTTTTCAGGATAGGTGATCCCTTTACATTATAACGTATAGGGTTGTGCTGGCCAGAAAGAACACTTTCCTTCAGATTCAAAGGTATAAATGTTTTCTACTTTATAATTCACTGGGGCGCTGTGAAATCCAGAAAGAATCACCAATCTAGTGTATAATTGTTTGTTCTCATGCAATATATCACCTATTGTTTATTCTTTTTGTGAAATATTTTTTTGCTCATTCTGATTAGGAAGTTGAACTGAAGGATTAATGGCATAATCAGATCAAAGCAGTAAATGCAACCTCGATTAGGCTTTCACCTGATTTTGCTCCAGTTGGAGAGCCTCTCTAATAGACCTGGATGCTTCCCAGGAAAATAGAAGTATTTTCCTGCATGTTTAAGGACCCATTATCTCTGAGAGTCAAGTAGTTCTTCTGAAATGGAATTCCAATAGGAAAAAGAGAACCTAATGTGAAAAAGATTTTTGCACATCTATCTGAAGAGAATTTTGGCAAATGGGTATTTCTTCGATACTGAGTTGCAAAGAGTCCAGATAATTAGTAATAATTCAGAATCACGCTCGATGTATAGTGGCTGTAGTGAAGCTCATCTATAAGAGAAGACATGTATATTAAATACTTGTTCCAAGAGACAAATCATGTACACTAGGTACATGCACATATATGTAGGGAATTATGGCTCAGTTCTGCTTCAGACTTGTATACATTCTATTTCTACAGCCTGTTTCTTTTTCTGTTTTTTTTTCTAGGATAGACACAATCCCAGAGCATCTCCAAATGTCTGTATGTTGTCAGGTTTAGTTTTCTGTCACCCAAAAATACAAATGGTACCTGCAAACTGTAATCTGACATCTTTAAAACAGAATAGATTCACAGACCTTAAACAATTCCTTTTCTTCTTTGTCAGCACCCGCACAACGCACTTAATACAAATAATGACATCAGATATGTACAGAATGCTTTGAGTACAGTCACATGCTATGACCATGTCATGACTGTGTTCGTTTACATTGTTTTAACAAAGGCCATAGCCCCTCCATTCATTTTATACCTGGCTGCATCTTCGCACTTAGTCAAGGGGAGCTTGAGGCCTGCATCATTTCTAAGTATGTATTCATGCTTTTGGTCAGTTAGCTTAGATTTCGCCAGCTGCCTATAGTAGCATGCAATGCATAGCAGTTCAGGAGTTTGTGGTGAATTTATTATACTTGAAAATATTCCCAAGCATATTTGGTAGAATGGTCTGAATATTAATGCATCTCCTGAGTCAGTACAATCCCTCACTGTTCTGTTGTTACTGCTTTCTTTGAAATTCAGTCAACAGCCTGCAATACCAAAACAACAAAACTATGTGCACTTATCTTCAGGCCATTAAAATCCTACAGCTGTGTTTACCTTCCTTTTTGTTCAAGGAATGAGTAAAAAGCTTTCAATCAAATGCATTTAAAAAAGAGGAAGGACAGGGGAACTCCCTAGCAGGGATTAGATGCTGCAGCCTTCCTGGCATTTGCTGCAGAACAGAAACATCTTGTATAATGTTCGCTCTCCTTTTCATTCCTGTTGAAGCAGCGGCAGAGTTTCTAGCACCCCCTGCTTAATGGGTAAGGGGCCCATGGGTACAATTCTGCAATCTAATCATTCCAGGTAATTTGCTGTATGGATGATTGGGTTAAGGCAAAGTGGTCCAGAGACTTGAATTCATTTCAACCTCAACTCATCGTCAGAACTGGAATGAGATTCATGTTTTAATCTCAAACTTTTGTCCATATATATTAATGATCCTTCTCTACCACCTCCCACATGAGGTGCAAAGCAAAATTATATACATTTGTTGTTTTAATTTCAATTTTGTTCATGGAAGGGGACAGGGAACCTGATTTATGAATGAGAAGGGAGAGAGTGAGCTCTCTAGACTGATCGGCTCTTGAGTTAATACCTATATATTCCTGCAAAAGTATATGCTTGTATTTTTTTTAAGAGCTATGACTATCATTCTTGCAGAAACCTTACATGATTCTTTCAGTTAATGAACTATTTTGATCCAGGCATGTTTTTTTTTAAATTACCTTGCCTTTATATAAAGGAAAGCAAACTGACTCAATCACATATTTTGAAAACTGAAAGAAATAAATGACATCCCTTCCCCCCATCTTTTTTACTAGAGCAATCCACTATAGGAAAATTTTGTTTATCAAAAAATATTCAAAAATTATTCAGTCTTTCTCCCTCTCTCTCACTTCCCACAGAAAACAACAGAAAAGGCCTAACTTCTCAGTGAGCAATTTTTGGAAGGTAAAAAAGGTCACCCATTTCTCTTTTAGTTTTCAAATCCCAAGAGGAGATTTTCAAGGATACTAAGGGCTGTTAAGCACCCAATTCCCACTGAGAATCAGAGAGAATTGGACGACTGACTGCCCTTTGTGTCTTTGATTTATTTCCCTCTTTGGTCTTTACTAACAACAATTTTTTCTCATTTGGAACACACTGATTGAAAACATCCAAGGTCAAATTCATTTTGCGGAATTCTACTGAAGTCAACAAAGACACACACTAAGATGGAGTTGAGTCCATAGCTGTACTTTTAGCCTCTCATTAGTACCAAATCTTTGTTTTTTATTTCCATCGGAGCTACTTAGAGAAAGAGAGGAAAAGACAACTTAATAAGTGGTTAAAACTAAAGTGGGGTGAAAAATAAATTGAAGTATTTTTACGAAGTTCATTTTTAAAAATCTGGTCATGAAAAAGATTTTGCTATTTGCACATTTATGTTTCTGTCAAATGTTTCCTCTGAAAACTTTACAAGAAAAAATATGGTCTTCTTGCTTAACCATTTTTTTTCTTTTTTTAACCCCTTTTTCAGCATAACTTCTGGTTGGTTGCTAAGAGTGGAATTCATCTCACATCACTTTAGATGTCTGCAGTCTAGCTGTCTACATTTGAACTACTTTTCTTAGGCTCCATTTCTAGTCTAAAGGAAGACAAAGACACTGCAGGACATAATTAATCTGACCTATCCTAAATAAGATGTGAGGAATAACACCCTATGTGTACTTGTTTTTCTCCACTAGCAAGAAAGGTAATCCAGCTGGCTAGATCAGATTTGCACTGTAGGAGTCTACATTTGATCAGATGAATCCTCCCCTGCTGTCATACATTTCTTCTTCCTTCCAAGGCTAACCTGTTCAATCTGGTGTGATTGCAGTTTGTTTGTATGATAAATTGCATTTGTGAATCTTCATATGTTCCCCTCTTTTTGATGTTTGTGCATCGAAAAAGACCAGTTCCAAATTCATGAATATGATGAATCTGATGATGTAAAATTTGATACATTTGTCTGTCTAACATATTATATCGGCCTCTGTCACAATAATATATGAGCACTTTCACGATCCCTATTCATTTATATACTTCATTAAAAATCACTGCTCTTTATTCAAGTGTAGTAGCATTGTTCGGATGTAATATACAGTTATCTAGGTCAAACCAAAATACATTTTCTTTCCTATCAAGGATATATAGAGGGCTAACTGGAAGCATTATGGTTCAGGAACTTGTAGCATTTGTCATGGTGACGAATACGGGTTCCAAGTGACTGGAGACTTGTGGTTCACATCAGACTCCTGAGATCTCCCTGAACAATTCCTTCAGAAGCACTCTTACCTGGCATTTGTTACTTCCTGGGGCAGAATTTCCCAATTTCCCAGTGCAGTTACTGAAGGTGCTGTTCAGCAGTTAGTTAGACAAAGCTCCATCCTTTCTCACAACGTTATCAGAATGAAATCCCACTGCAGCTAATGTTATCGTTTCAGTTTGATTCTCCTTGATCTGTTGTTGCTGTGGTACCATTCTGGTTACAGTGTTTTCATACTTAATCCCTCCCTCAGTATTTTAAAATATGGTTTTGTTCAGTAAGAGCCATTCTTCTTTGATCGTAGCAGTAAGTGCAGACAGGTTGGAGAAGTACTTTGTCTGGAGCTCCGATATAACCAAATACAGTTTAAAAACCTTAATTTTAATGACTTGTGCCTCATTTAAATAACTGGACAACCAGCACTTAAAACACTACGTGTGTTCACTGGCCGCAATATCTGACTTATGGCTGAAATTCAGAATTACCCACCTGGTTCATTTAGTTTTTTGAGAATATCACTGTATGGCAGGAAAAATGGAAGATGTACATGACTACTCTGCTGTTTACTTAATGCGTCCTTAACTCTACAGTTATTGTTGAGCTGGAATTGAACAATCTGGTTGGGTCTACAAAGCACAAGGATAATTTAGAAGGACCTTTTTTTTTTTTTTTTATTATTTTTTTTTGTTGGAGCAAATATATCTGTCTTGAACAACTTAGATACTGTCTCAATCATTTATTAAAATATATTTCCTAAGTAGAATGGTGGGAATGAAAGGTTGTTTCACAAAACTGTAGTCCTAGAAGGTACTTTGCCGGATCACCTCATCAATAACTAAAGCATAATCAACCTCACTTACATCCTTCTGATGATTCCTTGTTTATACAGCATGTGGAAGATTCCACAACTTCCCCAGCCAATATCTTGCAATGATTCATTTTCTTTTACAATTGTAAAGGCTTTTTTTATTATTATCTAACCCAAGTTGTCTTTTCTGCCATTTAAACACAATCCACCATAAATTTAGAAAACAGATTATTCTCATCTTTGATATTTTTGGGAATGTGTTATCATACTTTCACTTCGATCTTCTCTTCTTCAGAGTAAACAACTAAATGTATTCAGTCTTTCCTCACAGGTACTATATTCTAGATACCTGATGATTCTTCTCTTTCTCTTCCAGTTTCCACTTGGTCCACACCTTCCTTGAAGTGAAGGACATCAGCTAAGACTTAACAGTTCTGAATGGTGTTAAAGGACTGATTCTTCAAGTTTTTTGCAGGTTGCAATTCAACTTATATATCCCAGTATGGTGCTTATCTTTTTTTTTTTTTTTTTTTTATTTTTATTTTTTTTTTTTCCCCAAGCATAGACGAACAGCCAGTGTACAGAATGATTGTATGGACACATAACATTTGTTTAGAGTCTACTTGATGTACAAGACAGTTATTTCATACATTATATCACAGTGCCAGGCCTTTTAGTATTCTAATGGTAGCCTTAAAACCTATATTCTTTTCTGTAGAGCTTCTGATTAGATGTTGTTTTAGCATCATGGACAGTTTGTAAAGTTGATTCTTTTTGATGTTATTGTTATTGACACAGTGTTTTTCATATTGTGCCTCTGGTTTCTCAAGATGAGTTTTAATACTTACCCTGTACTCCAAAGTCCTGGCTGTCCTTCTTATCTTGGTATCATCTGCAAATGTAATTATCTGCACATTTAATAAGTATACTCTTTATTCTCTCATCCAGGTCAATGGATACCAAAACTGGAGCAGACCCCCATGGATACTCACAGAGTATGTTCTGTTTTGACAATGAACCATTGATGACTCGTTTGAGTACAGTTACAGTACTGAGTTCAAAGCAATTCATTGAAAATGGGACCAATGAAGTAGAAACAATTACTGATTAATATTTTGGCAGCTTCTCTTGCAAGTTATTTTCTTATCTTCATTCCTAGTATCATTGTTTTTGTTTTGTTTTGTTTTGTTTTGTTTTGTTTTGTTTTGTTTTGTTTTTGTTTAAATGAAAGACCAAACAAAAGATCCAGACTGCTTGCTCTGTGGAAAGGGGCACTATTAAGAGAGGACTCACTGTAGTGTTATGTGATATTTCTGCTGTTTATTTAAGGCAAATTGCCAGCTTCAAGTAAGCTAATTTATGTATTGATCAGCAGAACTTACCACTTTGAGGAAGAGCATATTCCTTGCTAGAGGCAGAAAGCAAAGGACTCACAGAAACTCTGAGTTAATAATGGAATGATGTATAATAAAGATCTTGATGAGATTGATAGACCTGTTTCTTCATGGAAGCACAGTGTTACCAAGTATCTCTGGGATACACCATTGCCCAAGTATAAGAGACAGCGTTTACGATCCTCTTTGGCTTGCATTGTGAACTTCTGTCTTTTAATACTTGACACTCTGTTCCTGGTTTACATGAGGATTTTCATGTGTGTTACACACAGACTCAGGAACAAGCATACACACACAGACATAGAGAGTTCTTCCCAGGACCCAAATTCTGCCTTTTATTGTAAGGATAAAACCCCATTCAATTCTTTGTAGGGTTACACAGTTGTAAAATAGAAGCAGAATTTTACCTTTCAGTCTATAAATAAATGTTAGTCTACAAATAAATAGAATATAAAGTAAAACCTATGGAAAACTGTCAGATGAAGCTGAGCAAAGAACCCTGTCTCTTCCATTGCTTATGGAAACCAGAGTGCAGATGTTCAGCCCTGACTGCTTATTTGCAATGTTACTGTTCAGGTCATGGGTGACCATCTGTTTCCTTTCACTTTATGACACAGCACTTGCCCTCCATGAATCTTTCTGAGTTTCCTTCTGATATGATGGCAAAAGAGGAATGAAAGAAACACTTATTTGGACAAGAGGCAGAGAAGCTTGAATGAATAATATTATTGTAGTAAAACAGTGTGATTCTTCTCTTTAGTTTCCAAGCATCCCTAACAGTGTTGTTAACTACTCTCCAAACAGGGACAAGAGAGAGATATGCAGCCCTATAGTCGACTTTAGCCCTTGTATGGCTCTGTTTCTTCCCATTGACTAGATTGGTCACCTTTGGAAAGTGATAAACAGAATAGTGTAAGCACCTAAGTTAGCTACCATAGTATGAGTTCCCCTCTACATATCTGGAATAATGGTTAGAGGGAGCAAATGTTTGTCTAAACTTCATAACAGTAAAAAACATTAGCTCTTTCAGAAGGCTGAACTGGCATTCAGTATAGTTTCATGAATCAGAGGTCTTTTCTGTAACACAGATGGACATTTTTTAGATTAATTCTAACCCTATATTATGAATAGTTCTCTTCATGAGTGGGCCTGGGTTTATTTCTACAGGGAAATAGTATCTTTTCTTTTTTGAACAGGATACTTCTAAGCATAAGGGGAGAGAACAATGAGACAATGTTGAAAAGAAAAAACAAAATGCAAAGTTAACCACAAATTTCCATAATGAGGAAACAAACCACAATGTACTCTGAGATGGTGCCAGCCAGTCCCTCACTGGTTTTCAATATAAAATAGAGGGCAAAATAAGAAAAGCTAAGGAACTTTCAAATTATCTACATGTCCAGTTGATTAACCCTAAGGCCCAACTTCTCTTGGCAAATATATGTATGCAATACTGTTGCATGCAATCCCATTCACTTAAATGAAATGACAACAAAATTATGTCCGATGTATACAGTATGTAGGGAAGCTACCTCTTATGCTAGTATTCTAACTTTCAAGACCCTGCTTAAAAACCCAAACGCAACAACTGACTGAAAAGATGGGGTCTATTTTTTGCATCTTCAGTAATCTTATTGCAAAACGTTGTTTATAGCACAGCCACTGTGCTTAAAAGCTTAGTATTTTTAATGTTTTGAATCAGATTTATATCAGTATAACTACTTTTATTCTGGCTGTGTGTACAGGAGAAGAATTTAACCTATTCTTTCCTACAAATCCTTGTTCTAACTAAAAATGATTCAGATATGAAATATTCAATTTAGGTAGGTGGCTGCAAACTCTCAGAGATCTTCCAACTTAGCCACAAGCAGTCTTGGGTCATTATTTGACTACACCCACTGACAACTGAGTGAATGCATTTAGATCTGAAACCATTTAATTCCAAAGGCTTACCATTTTTAGGTCAACTCCAGAACCTACAGACTTAAACTAAATTAGGTGTTTGAGTTGATTTTGCCAATCTACATAAACAGTAGATCTAGGTAAATATCAAAATGAACCATATATAACAGTGTGCTCTGTTAGCATTTACTGGGACTTGATATATCTAAATGAAGATTTCTAACATATACTGTTGCAAATGTAAAGTCTAGCAAGGGCTTCTATATTTCTACACCCAGACTTTGACTACCTCACATGACATTTCTTTTAAATGAAGAAACAATGGAGAAGAATCAACAATTCCTTTGCTTTCCAAAAGAGTTAAATGTTCCTTTAATGGAAAAATGTTTTATCTCAAATAATCCCTGGATGTGCAGGAAATATACTTTTCAGTCGATATCTGAATCTCATGAGATCTGCAATCAACAAACCCCAAAATGTTGATAAATATTTAACCACAACAGGAAATGTTGTTGATCAATATTTTTATTGGAAAAATTCATCTAAAAGAAGCTGATATTTGTTGAAGACTTCCACAGTTTTCAGTGATTGTCTAGATTCAGTTGAACTTTCTCAAACTCTTTATGTATGTCATTGTTTCTGCTCTAGCTTTCCCCTTGTTTACTTAGCAGCTTTTTTCTTATTTGCAGAAAACAGTAGGAAATGTGGTATCTGCTAATTAAGTAGTGTTTCCAGTAGAGAGATGGTCTTGACTTGAGCTTCATTTGTAGTATTTCCATGTCTTTTTTTCTATCACTAAGCCAGGAAATCAATATTAGTATTACACAATTGTGCACCAAACCACCTTTGAACTGTAATCCTAAGTGCAGCAAAGAACAGGAAAACTTCTGTATTTTTTACAATCTATGTGTACAAACTTAGAGCTGGGGAGGAGGATCTCAGCACCTTGCAAAATAGGATACCACATCTTGGACACCACATCATGAGCAGCCTGGTCTACTCAGGGGGTTCTAACCCCACCATGGCAGGGGAGTTGGAACTAGATGATCTTTAAGATCCCTTCCAACCCAAACCATTCTATGATTCTATGATCTTCTGAAGTCAATAGATTTCCTACAGATTTATGTCACTATAAATAAGTTAAGTGAGTTGAATTGTTACTCAAAACACTGAAAGTAGATGCATACATGGAAAAGAAGTAGTACATTTTTTTCTTTAATTTAGGAACATTTGATATAGTACATTCACATTTGGCTGGACTTAGAAAAAATGCAACAGAACACCTATTAATTCCCATGGGAAATTATTCAACAATCTAATAGTTCTATTGGTCAGGGTGCATTTTCTCTTAATTTTTCTTTTTCTTTATTCCATTCTATTAATTCTCATTGCACAGGCACTGTATAAAATTATTCTTATATCCCTTTGATTTTAACGTCATTCATATTAATGTTGCTATGTTTTTGGCTCTCTAGCCTACTGCATAGATGCATCACATTATATTCCTCCTTTGCAGTAAAAGAGACAACTACTCAAAAGTTAAAAATGCAGTTTAGACTGCTTATGCAACTTTCTGTTATCCACAGTGTAAGTAGGATAAAACACTTAATGACATGGTCACGTATGTTTATTCTAGGCATTCAGTCAGACCAACAGGGTCAATTTAAACATGTGATCAGGAAACCTTTTAGCTAGAATTGAGAGTTTAAGTTTCTGAAAATCTTATTCTTATGTCCTGATAACCTAGATATACTCATTGTTAGGCAGAAACGTATGTCAGATCCTGGAGATGAACAGCTAATTAGAATCACTGAGACTGCATGGGTGCAGGGGGAAGTTGATGCTGCTGGCCACATTTGCATGATAGCCTAATAATTCATCTGTTTGCCAAAGGACCTCTTTGATCTAGCTCCTCATTGTAAGAGGTTTTTCACATCCAGCTTTTGTGTTCTAGGAGGGCATCTGTACCAACAGTCCCTGGAGTGATCTGACCACGACTTAGCTTCTCTTCCTATTATCACTGAGATATATTACAGCCAGTAAAGGAAAACTGATCAGCCCAGATAGTAGGAGCCTTGCCCTGTAAATAGTTGTTTGGGCATTTGGCCAGGAAGGATAGTGTGGGTTCTAGTCCTGTACAGTTTTTTTTTTTTTCCTTATTTTCATCAAAGGCCAAATACCTAAACTCCCCAGGGAGCAAACCGGTGTCTAAATGCAGGAAGTGATTTCAGGTGCTTGGAACCTGGAACACTGAACTGTGACCATGAAGCAGGTGTTTAAATCCCGGCAAGACATTTTAGGCACGCTGAAGCTGTCTGACAGAGTAGGCTCATGCATCTTCATGTTCCGCATACTGTCTGCTTTGACTCCCAGTCTAGGGAGTTAATTTTTACTCCAGACAATGTAAGACAAAGTTGTATGTCTGACTCAGCATTGTGAATTGCTTTTTTTTGAATATGCCGAGTGTACAACTTTTAAGCATTGCAGCACTGAGCATTATTATGTCAAAAGCCTTTTGTTGAATGATTACCACTGTGAAAAACACTCTAAAATTATGTTTCTAGAATGATAGAAAAGTATTTTCATTGTTTGGTTTAATGCATGGCGCCAAGTCTTTCATTTCCTGATCATTATTTGCACCTTTCACATGTAGGGACTATGTGGTACAGGCAGAGATAGACAATTTCCCAGGTTGTAGTCTCCACTGTCCAGGTTACTCATACACAACTTGTGTCCCCTCTTCCACTTTTTCCTAGTTTCCTTGTTAAATAATTTCTAGTTCATTCCAGTATTGAATTACCTGTTCTCCTTTGCCCTGATTCTTCTTCCTTTTATTTTACCATTTCCTGTTATAAGTCTGTAAACCAGTCTACTTGCTCAGTTGGTCCCAGACTCCTTTACCCGGCCTGGCACTCTAATCCTGACTCAGTCTTACCCCTGGTTTCCCACTCCCACAACCATCTAGCCTCAAGTAGCAGTCAGATCTTCATCTTCCAGAATCTGTTCTACTACAGCCACTTCTCATTCTCACTTTTCCCACGTCTTTGACTCTTTTTAACTGGGGGCCTGTGGCTTTTCTTTGCTATGTTGCCAAGAGTGGGGAAAAACTTGATTTTGTGCTCAGGAGGAACACACATACCAGAACAGTGAACTGGCATGGCCTAAAGACTGACTGCAGGCTGTCTGCATTCACCGTTTCATCCCTGGTGGAACTGTGTCCAATGTAGAGGAAGTTTTCAGGGGTTTTATTTTCAAAATCAAGGCAGTGTGAATCTAATACATATGAACAGTAAATTTTTCAGTGTATTTTAAGGTTACAAGTCAAGTCTCCAAAACATGACTTAATGACTTAATGGTAAGACCTTGCCTTGTCTCCTCTTACTATACTCTTGTTCCAGCTTTTACAACAGTTGGGTTGTGGACGTCCTATACCAAGAATGTCCTGTCTTCTGATGGTTGGCTATAATTCATGAGAACAATTCAGCTCCTTTTATTCAAACATTCCATGACTCTTCCATTCTTCTGGATGTACATTCATGCATTACCAAAATGCAAATGTTCACTCCCGTGTCATATGCAACACATGAACAACATCTGATCATGAGATCTGATGCGTGACCCTCCTCCCTCCTGCCTCCCTGATGTTACAAAATATGTTGTGGTCACGCAACAAAAAAAATTCTTTCATTTTGTTTGAGTTACATAATAAGGGAGAGAAGGGATGTAGCATATGAAGCATCGCAAGAGCGTATCATCTGCCTCCCATCCACTTCCAAAAGTCTGGCCACGGCTGCTGTACCTACAGCTGATAATTCTCCAGGGGATGATTCCCCTCACCTTGTAATCAGAAATGGCTGATAGATAGTGTTTCTACTCTAAAAAATACTAGCTTGAATCTGACCTGTGAAATAAAGTCCAAATGACTAGAATTTCTCCAAGTTGTAACTATCTGAATCCAAAGACTTACATCAAGAAGATAGCTTTAGTAGTGCATAGATGCTAACTACAATTTTGCTTTCTGGGCTTTCCTTATAAATTAATTCCTCTAAACCAGCATAAACAGCAAATGGATCCCATTATTTTCTTGTTAAGGATATGACTACTATAAATATGCATACAAAATTTGTGATTTTCTATTGCCAAAGCATAACGCATGCTGTTGTTTAACTGTTTATTGAAAATTCCTGCATGTATGTTTATATTTGAATACTTGAGAAAGTCTGGTCGAGGGTTTGTAGCCCACAAATGATGATGGTCTTCCTTCTGCATTCCTAGATGTGCAGTGTTCCAAAAGTGAGTATTTTTGCTCCAAACTGAACAATCTGCCCTGCAGGTAACTAGGATATATCACTCCTGTGGTCAATATTGTATTCCAGAATAAAGGTTTTACTCTTTACTACTTTTACCCTTGCTACTTAAGCCCTCTGTAAATAATCTGTACATATACAGTACAACATACAGTTTACAGAGGCCATTTTGTTCTTCCCCAGACAGGACAGCTCCAAAAGGCAGTATACTACCATCCAGGTGACTCTAGCACTGTTTATAGAACAATTAAGGGGGCCATCACAGCACCACAAAACTCCAGAAGTTCCAGCTTCATCGTCTCCCTCTCAGATTCATATTGGCTTTTTTCTTGTGGTGCCGACTTAGATCAAAGCAGTAGCGCACAGTTGTGCATGGGTGGCTGAATTGGTCTCTCCATTAAAATCACTGGAATTACTCCTCAGGAGGTACAGAGGAAGCAGAATGGCAGGCACTAGAGGGCTCTAGAGCTCTGTAGACATGATGTATTTTATATGAACATTTAGTAGGGAACTTAATTACTTTTGTAAGGGAAACACAGCCAGCTTAGGTAGTAGGCAGAGGTAGGAAATTTTCTCTGGACTTCAGAGGAAACCATCCAATCCCTGCAGGAAAACAGGGATTACTTCATGGTAAGCAGCCCCAATTTTTAGCCTTCTTAAAGCTATTCCAGCTCTTAAACAAATAAAAATTCAATTGTGTTGGAAATTCTGGAAAGTGCAGAAAAAAAAATCACTCAAAAAGCTAGAAATAACCTTATACATAAACTAATGACTCACTTTTTCTTGCCAATCAGCTCCTTAAATGAGATTTTTATCATTGAAAACAGTTCACCTAAAAATAATAAAATAATAACAACCTTATTGAAAAGTTTGCCCCCACACACCCTAACTTACAATTGACTATTTATTTTCTACCAGTTGCATTATAAATTCCCATGGGAACATAGATCCCTTTTTGATTTCAGGCAGGAAATATCATTCTGTCAATATGCTTGTCTAACATATACTAAGTCATTTTTTTTCCAAATAGGTGACATTTTAACATCACATTTCATTTACACAAAGACTACAATATTAAGAAAACTTAATGTAATAATTTTTCTTGTATGAGTAAGAATCCAGATACCAGTCTGGAATGAATTTTTGCAGCAGTGTTAAAGGTAATAATGGTTAACTTCCTAACTGCTGATGCTTAAGTTTTGGCCTTTTTCTACTTGTGGTTGTTCAGCTTCTTGAGTAGCTGTGAGTAGCTTTGTTTTTCTACTTGATACTGTAATTTTAGTGAGGATTCAATCCAACAAAGCTCATAAGTAAAACCTAAAGCAGAAAAAAATCCAGCAAATCATTTACTTATACATGTGCTTTGCCCTTTTTGGCAGACGGCCCGTGTCCTCCTTGGATATCTTGTTCGTCAGCTTCATTGGTGAGTCCCAGCCTGTGAGAACTGTGTATTCAAGAAAAGACAAAAAATCTATGGTGTTCCTAAGCAAAAGCTAGACACAGAGAAGACATGCTACAGTAGCCTATATCAGGATTCAGGCTAGTGCCCTATTGTTTATGGCCAATACACCGTTTGATTATCCTCCTTATCAGACTATGCCACAGTCACCATTTCCCAGGCATTAAAGGGGCATTATTAGAACATAGGGAGTTATAAAAACATATGACATTAATATATGGTATATCTGAGAGACAAATGATACAAGAAATACAGTTTATATGCATTGTAGCTAGAGACTGGCACATTTTGCGAAATAATGAGAGCAGCTTCTGTGCTGTGCTTTTAGGAGTTGTTGTCTGTGTGGATGCTGCTTAAGCAACACATATGTTTGCCTGATCCTTTTTTATTTGTAGTGTCTTAATAACCAAACTGCGAGTTCAGTGACTTCAAGTCATGTTTGCATTATGGAATATGTCCAGTGGCAACAGCGTATTTTCTCTGGGGAAAAAAAAAAACAACAACTCAATGGAATTGCCTGGCCAGTTTCACTTAGCAGATTTTTCTGCTACTGCAGTGACTCAGGACATCAGTGGTGATGGCTGTGACCAATAAGGCCACAACAGCAGCATATTTACAAAGTCTTAACTGCTGGAATGGCTTCTGCATGGATTATAGCATCTGTTACCTAAACATGCTGCAATTAAAATACACTGTGTACAGCAGACAGCTCTCAGTACTTTCTGAAATTCAATTCCCTCTATATTATAGCAAATTGAATCAATAAAATATCAAGTATTCAAAATTATTGTTTGCTTTTGAAAGTCTTGGGTCATGAGTAGTTTCTATTTTCTATGTGATTCATTCCCTTCTCACCCAAATCAGGAAAATCTTGGAAAATTTAGCTTTGGATACAAAGTTTTAAGTACTAGGATAGTGTTTTTGTTACAGAATCATGTTTGTTATGGTGATAGATGGTTTTTGTTAAACCCCAGCATCATATGCACAATATTCTTACACCCAGATGCATAGTGAAGAAGAAGCTGTTAAGAGGCTTTTTTTGCACAAAAAGGTTTTGTGACAGAAAAAACCACATATTGCAGCTTTAGATTTCAAGTATTTATTTACACTGAAAAGACAGATATGGAAACCAAACCAAAATCAAACTGATCTACCTAAAGAAGAAAGCTTCGTTTTTCTCCAGGACTTGTCATTATAGGCAGACCATGGCCAGTTTATCCATCATGCTACCTTCAAGTTAGCTTAAAAATATTTTATTTGTTAAGGAAGCTTCACAGCACTATGCTGTACTACATTGATGCACCACATGAGCATTCATTTTGTGAATTGTAACATTATTTAAAAGCATTTTAAGAAGATCAACTGCCTCCTTTTGTTCTCTCTTGACTGGTAATTTTGTACTGTCTGCTGAAATGGCAGCATTGGTGGCTGATTACAATGCTGATGTCAAAAAAAGAGATGTCAAAGAGATGCTGCATCCTGTTAAAAACGCTACCTTCATTACATATCTATTTGGTCATGTATATTGCAAATTCTTTCTGAGCAATAAATAAAAATGCATGAAATTGTCCAGAAATAGTGCATTTTCATTTAGTGATTTTTTTCCCCAGTCATTTCTTCTCATACAGAATAACTGAAATATTTTTATGCTAATAATAATAATAATAATAATAATAACCATTTGATTAATGAGAAACCTCGTTATTCCAGTCTCTCAACAGTGAGTGAAATACCCTAAGCTTGAACCGGAAGAAACTACATAGGTATATTGCTATTATTCACTGACCTCTCTTAGAAAACAACCATTGAAATGACTGCAGAATTTCAAGGGTCACATATTTCATTTAACACTTTATCAGCCTTGAACATGTTAAAACAATATAAATGTCACAAAATGTTGCTTCCTTATCTAATATGACTCTGTTGTGCCTGGTAATTCGGTGCTGGTTATGGGAATTTAACTAAGCTCACCTGTCCTCCAGTGGTGAATAGCATGAACAGCATCTGAATAAAATAAAATTCTTGAAACCTTCACAATTATTATAAAAGTATTTTGGTGGAAGGAAAGAAAAATAAGAATTTGTCAATATTTTTTCTGTACTTAATGTATTAGATCCTTCTTTTATTGTGAAGCAATAATTTAAAAAAGAATAGTTCTAACTATGGCCATATATCCTCTGGAGGTGCTTTGTCCTACATGTTGTAGAAGTGCTCAGAGATGGTCAGTCTACAGACCTGACAGTTTAAAATATTTAAGGAAGCGCATGCACGGCCAAGGGTAAGAATAAACAGACACTTAGAAAGGATAAGATAAATCAATTGCACATGTTGCTGCAGCAGCAGAGCTAAAACTTGTGTCCTGACTTGTTTTGTCTAATAAACTATGCTGTGTAACTGGTTTCATACTTAGGTGCTTAAAGAAAACTAACACTTTGCTTAGGTATGCTGAATGCCACATCATAGGCAATTGATGGCTGATATTTTGCTCATGGTGATGTTTTCAATCATTTCCATGGCACATCAGTGCCTAAAAAATAAACAAACAAACAAAACCCCCAACAAACCCAAACATTTACAAGCCCCACCAACATATCTAATGCTATTTTAAATTTCTTTTGGCAGTTTCATCAGAAATGACCAATAGTGGGAAAACACAGGTAATTTTTTCCCCCCTTCGTATTACAAATTATTTTTCTTATTTGGAGATGAAGCAAAGTTGTGAGGCAACACATGGAAAACAATCATTTCTCCATTCATGGACACCCACAAATCTATTGCTGTAAGGGTCAATTAATGTTATTGAAGCAAACAACTTGTTGGAGCAGAAAAAAAAAAGAAGAAAGCTGTACGCTTGCAATAAAGAAACAAAAAGAGAAAAGAGATAAGAAATGCATCCTGTCTAGTCATTTATATGCAGAGATATTTTAGATAATAAGTAATAATTGCATTGTTTTAAGTTTTTTCAGAACAAAAGTAAATGTAGTTTCTATAAGTCTATATTTTCAAAGTTATATTGATCCATCTCTGAAATATGCATGATTCTCATAAGTGTAAATTTTATTTACGACCAGTTTCATTAAGAATGGATTTTTTTTACCTAGCTCCATTGAAACCAATGGTAAAAACCACACCGACTGCATTGAGGCTAGCTTTTCTATCATCGACACGTCAAATGACGTCATCTTTTATCATTGAAAAGCTGTGTCAAATGTGTTCCCATTTATATTTTGAAATACTGGCCGCTGAAAGCTCTAGTGAGGTCTAAACAGAAACGTTTATCCCCCCTTCCCCCGTATGCATACACACAATTTCCTACACCTTCTATTTACCACCCAGAGAGAGGGATCACATTTCCACTCCTCCCCTGCTCAGAGAGTATTTCAGAAGCCTTTTGAAAAACTCTTGACCTCACACGTACATACTATTACCACAGAAAGCTCCTTTAGTTTTCCTCTGATACCTACTCCTGGGTAATCTCAGAACTGTAATTAGGATAAAGAAAGAATGCCATCTTTAGAGAGCTATTATTTTTCCTCAGATATTCTTGCAAATTATTAACAAAAGGTTTAAGTAAAGTGCCCTCCCTCCATGCTTTAGAGGAGCTCTGACCTTCACTGCTATGTCTGAAACATCTCGCTTCTCCACAGTAGCCAGGCTGTTTGGGTCGACATAAGCACTGTCTGAATGTATTATATTGTGAGTGCAGTCAGTTTTATAAGTGTGCATATTTTGGCGGTACTCGTCTTATGAGTACTAGCTATTCCGGGGGGTCATCTGGAGGAGATAGTTGATGGAAGGACCTCCAGCACTGCAAATACCCAATATTGCTGGAAATACCCCTTATATTCAGGGTAAAAAGCATCCACAAGTCCAGGTAGACCCCTGATCTTGAGAGGTTAATGCACACCAGTTTCTGCAGCAACAGCACACAAGAGAGTAATGTAGCTAGCAACACAATCTGGTTATGTTAAACAGTCCATCCCTAGTTGTTTTAGAAACTGTTTAAAATGTTGCACATAAGCACTGAACTCATAGGTTGGCAATTATTTTTTACATGCTGGATGCCATATCGTACAGCAGAACAACAGAATCACCTGAGCTAGTTTCTTCCAGTTTCTGACCTAATGTCTCTTTATGCATATGAGTATTTTCTCTGGTCCCTCAAAAACTCTGCAGAAATACCCCATATTCCTATTCCTCTTGAGGTTAAGGCTTCTGGATTTTTCAGCTTTTTTGGAGGAAATGTGTTCATCTTAATGGTAATTTTCCTTTGTATTCTTCAAAATGAGAAATCTCTTATCCCACAAGTCTCGAAGAATAATTCCTTCTAGAGAGGATGTGGCCAAGCATTTTCCTTCTTCAAAATGGCTGTAGCTTCCTATTCTCAGCAGGTCCAAGGCTTCAGGCTGCCCTCCGAGAAGATGGTGACCCCTGTTTCAACATGGTCACCTCACTTATCCTCAGTGCTCCCCATGGAGCGAGCCTGACAGCCCTGATCTAGGTGGAATTTCCACTAAGCTTCTCGAAGCCCATATACCTCTGGGATGCTGGACGACAACACACTCATCTGCCTACACACAACTGAGGCATTACAGCATTGGACAACTCTGATTGATTGAATAGACCCTGAGGGCAGGACCCTATTACCAAGCCAATGCTCAGAACTGATTAACCCCTTAGCCAGTGTCAAATACAGTACATTGCTGTAAGAAGACTATAAATCATAGGATAACTGTAGGGTCAGGCCTACTGTGGCCCTCTTATATGTCTTGCCTAAAGCTTATTGTTGATTTTTCTAAACAGACTATGTTAGTACTGTTCTGGCAGAAGGAAAATAGTCCAGGAGCTTCCCATCTAGTTTTTTATTAATCAGAACATTTTGTAGCTTGTTTGCTTTTTCTCACGTCTTCTGATCACAGACGGGAATGCATTACATATGGGACAAGGTGTACTTACATTTTGGGACAGTTGTAGGAGAGGTTTTTAAATGATACTAATACTCTTGTACCTTTGGAAAGTTGTTCTCCGCACTCCAGCAGTGATTTCCATTTAGCTTAACTTCATTTCAGGATTATCCTGAGAAATCTTAATCCCCATGTTTCTTTCTCTGAGTCTGGTCACTTCTGAAAAGGGCAGCTATATTATTTAGTGTCTTAGAAAAGAATCCAACAATGGCTTTAGGTATTTTAAAGGCTAAGTGCAATGCCAGCCATGCCCACACATGTCCTGTAGAATGGAGCCCAGGGTTCTGTGTTTGATGCTTGCACACCTTGTTCAGGCTGCTGGTAATGTTCCCATTCCCTCAGAACAGGAATCAAAAAATCAACTAGTTTACCAAGGAGAGAACTGAAGTTAGCAACAGCTGACAGTAGACAATGAGAAACATCCAGTGAAAAGAGTACATTTTACCTGTCCTCAAGGGTAGGAGCCTTGCTCAGGTCTCCTACTTGGAGTTCATGGACTGTTACCCTTTTCTGAAAACAGATGTTCAAACTCTCTTTCAGAGAAAGAGCAGGATCTGCACGTGTTAAAAGCAGCAGAGAAGGTCCCTGTGACTGTGCTGGTGCTAGCGTTGGTGATAGCTCTCTTTTATAGAGCAGCCCAATGGCTAAGGCACTACCCTGGTAGCTGGGAGCAAGTAGGACTCCTGCTCCTACATCTACAGCTATAGTTGCCATATCACTAATATAGATGAGGAATGAATTTAAGCGAGGACCAGGGTTCATGTTGTCTCTTTCACCAAATGTGTGCCATGTTTCTGATTGTTTTCCCTCTCTGGCCCAGTGAATCTTGAATTCTCTCTCTCTTTTTTTTTTTTTTTTTTTTTTTTTTTTTTTTCTTTTTTTATGACAGGGCAGCTGTGCAAAAGACAGTGGATAATGCATTCTCTCCTGAATAGTGCAGAATATAGCTTAGCATAGAGTACTGCTTAGGGCGTCCTCTTGGGAGGCAGAAGATGTAATTAGAATATCCTCAGACAGAGGAGAGGGCTGATTCCAAGTCATCCACCTCCTGGATGAATGCTTAAAGACAAGTGCCTGCATTATCACCTCCTTATGAAGGAAAATGAAAATGGCCCCTCATCTAACTGCACCTATCTTTATCAAGAGAGACATAAAGGGCAAATTTTTCAAAAATGGGTTAGGCCCAGGTCCTCAAAGACATTTAGGCGTTTGATTTTCTTTGATTGTAGGGGGAATTAGCTTCCAAAGTGCCTTTGAGGATCTGGACCTTAGAGATTTAAGATACTCAATGTCATTTATCAAATGTGGAATCAGTAGGAGTCGGGCATCTAACGAGAACCCCACAGTCTATATGTTTCTAAATTATGTATGCACTTTGAAAATGCTAGTCCTTTATCATGCAGGAAATCAGAATAGATGACTGATGATTCTTTCTCATCTTAACATCCCTTGTAAAGCTGGTTAAGATCATGTGAGCACTATGATGGACACATCACAGTCATATATATGTCATGCATCCTGAGATGTTTTATATCTATATACATTTCTGATGGACAGCCAGTTTCCTTCCAATATGGCATGTCTTATGATAGGCTGCTTTTTAATTATTTAAATTATTTCTAAATTTTCTGTTGCTTAGATTTTTCAACTACATATATCTCATTTTAAAAAGAAAATTTTGTGTAATTTTGCCTATGTTTTTTAAAAGTGCAGTTTTTCAGTATTGATTTATCTTAGCAGAACCAATTCTGTGAATAATGTCTATATAATTTATTCAAAGAAATGATTTGTGCTGTTTACATTGAGTTTTAATTTCTTAAGAGCGATATATAACTTCCTGTTCCTGGTTTTGGGTTGTTTTTTTTTTTTTTTTTTTTTTTTTTTGTACCTGTAGTAACAGAAAAAACCCTTCTGGCTTTTGACAAGCTTTTAAAATAATCTTCAACTTTTAAGGGCTTTATGTTCCACATTTGCCCTCTCTCTCAATTGCAGTTTAGGCAAAAAGCTACTGACTGTAATTATGTGCTGAGTATTTCCAGAGAGGTGAGGATATTTTTTCTTTTATTTTTTTTTTTTTTTTTTTTCCTGTTAGATAATATTTTAGCTAAAGTGCTTGTAGAATTTCACAGTAACGTGGGAATTTTTTGAGATCCTTTTCTCCAAACATAGTCAATGTAACATTGATAACCTTCACCACCTGTTCACTGTTAGCCTATCTTTCAATGATAATTAAAGAGAATTCAACATCTTAGAAACTCACATAGACTCCACATCTGATACCAAAAGCAAGATTATATCTTCACTATTCTACTCATATTTTTTCTTTTTTAAAAAAAAAAAAAAAAATAAAAGATTGTTTCGTTCTCTTTAGTGATAAGGTGGTTTACCACCTTGAGGGCAAGACTAGGTAAGTTCCCTATTGTTAACATAGGATTCACCCTCTTGGTCTTGGGTCCCTTTCAGACATAACAAGCAGTATAAACTGCCTTTATCTTGTTTCTTATCTGCAGCCTTTCTGCGATGAATCTTCTTCATGCAATCACTCTGCTCTTAAATTTCTATAATGCATCCACTGCTTTATAGTAAATCCACCTTACAACTTCATGTATGGCCTGGCAGGTAATTTTAAATAAAACAGAAGATGAAGTGTTTATAAAATAGAAAATTCTGAGTAAGAGGAGAATGATTATATTTAAATATCATTAGGGGTATGAAAGGAGCACAAAACCCAAGAGCTAGGAATACAAAAGTGATAGAATTTACCTATAGGTATTGGTATAGATAATTAGATATTGTTTATAGTGCTATCTATTAGTACTTATAGGACTACCTGATGCCTAGAAAGGTGATTCTTTTAAAGGGAATATTATAACATACATTTAAATTTGTAAAGAAAAGTCAAAAAAGACACCAGAAATTTGAAGTTAGCATAGGTATAATGTTAGTGAATTATAATTTCATAATGGAGAACACTGTTGTAAAATTTATTGGATTTGGGAAAAATGAGGAAAAGCACAGACATTGGATATAGATTTCTCAGGATTATGGAGAAAGAAGGGAAAAACTCTTTGACAACTATAGCTCACAGAAATTTGATTTTGACATATTTGGAGTGGATAGCACTTTGCTAATATAAATGAACAAACTAAATAAAGGAGAATTCATCTTAAATCTGTCTTTATGTCTTTATAAAAGTAGGAAAAAAAGAATGTAAGAATAGTATTGATTCTGAGTAATTCTCTTCTCAATTCCAATTAGTATTAAGCCAATGGAATTTTAAGACATAGAGGGTAACACTGTTCAGGAATCACTTAAAGGAAGAAATTAAGTAATTTATGTCTACATGTTTAAATCTTTAATCAGCATTTACTTTCCCCTAGGTCCTTCTTCCTCAGTAAAATTTTTCTGTGAGTAAAATATGAGTACATGAACAGGCCTGTGCTTGTTTTCCTCTAGTGAAGGAAAGAGGAAAGAATTGTTCAACCACAACCCCAACAATTTTTATATATCTATATAAATA
>JMFS01057363.1:0-20159 GCA_000699545.1 Podiceps cristatus | reverse complement strand
CCCTTCCCCTTCCCCTTCCCTTTCAAAGAAATTTCTTTCCTTTCCAAGAAATTTCTTTCCTACAGGGAAAGGCAGCTCTTGGAGGGCCTTTCAGTTGGACTGAGAAATGCCAGTTGCCCAGGAGATGGTAGGTGATGTTGGAACCTTGCAAGGGGCACCCATGGAGACAGCCAAAGCCAGACATGTCACTAGGGCTTGTCTCAGGCTGCCCCAGCCTTAAAATGTTGGTGCCTGCTGCCTGGCAAGTGTCAAGCAGGGGACCTCTACCAGAGTGCTCATCAAGTGCTAGTGGAAAGGAAAAGTACACCCCTTACTTTAATTTCAGAAATGTAATGAGTAAGAATGTAAACAATACAAAGAATAAATGTCATAACTCACATCTTTATAAAAGGCTGCCTTCCTGACTTTCCTGCTCTTTTTAGTGGGCAGCCTCCAAATAACATGATTTTGCTAATACTGATGTATCTATGCTTCTGGCCTTCCAAATGAATGAATATCCAAAATTGCATGTTAGCAGCGTTTTATTCACCACAGGGTCTTTTAAAAGCACTCCATGGATCGTCTATAAGGCATGATGTTCTACAAAACTAAAGGAAGAAGAAAGGCTTTAACAGGAGAAGAACCATTTTCTCAAGGCCAAAAAGAAGAGGGAAAACAACTGTTGCAGAAATGTCTATGTACATAAATGAAGTTGCCTTGGATTTGTAAAAGCTCTGAAAAAGCACAATTCAAAGCTCACGTGATACTGAAGGAGTGTAAAGGAACCCAGGGTCAGCCCCAAGGGATAAAAAATGGTCAGATTGACTGAATGCTGGCAGTTTTCAAGGGAAGACTATCCTCAATAAATTATTCACAGTGCCATTTAATGAAACTTTTAGATACTGGTTATTAAAGCCAAGCACTCTCTCAAACAGGGCTGAGAAGGCACAGCATTCGAAGATGTCAGCTCTGAGAGAACATGATCCACATTGAGAGAAGACAGTAAGTTTTGTTTCAGAGCCTGTAACCGCATACTCCTGTGACGGCATTGCAGCTGTAGCTGGCGATGGATTAGTGGCTTCAGAAGGGAAATCAATGGGGAGAAACCTGAAATCTATTTTGCGCGTGCTCTGCTGATGTGCCAAACATCACTGTCTCCTGGTTGGCTGCCTCGGGGAGGGGCACTTGCATTTTTCTATCAATTCCCTGTAGATTGTCAATTTGGAAGATCTTAAGTAAGGCAAACCTATGTTGCTTTATGGAAGCAACAATGCAGAATGAAAATTGTCATGAGCTGCAGGACTGTGATAGTGATTTCAATCGCAAACTGATAATATCATTTGGGTATACTGAACTGTTAAAACAGAGTTTGCTTGCAATTGTAACCTACACAGAGATCAAGAATCAGAAGAAATTATTTCCAAACTACCTCTTTTCCACATGATCTTTGCCATTGTAGTTAATATTGGGGTGCAGACCAAGTTATGGGGAACACATGCATATTAGGGAATGTACGTAAATGTAGCGAGCACTCTAGAGTCCGCATAGTCTAGACAAGCTACAAATGGAAGCAGAATCACATCTCTCATCTCCCTGATGAACAGAGCAGCTAAATGACTTGCTCAGGGACGTGTGGGAAGCCTGTGGCAGAAGGCAGGACCTCTTGACCCAGGTGTCCATTCGGTATGTCATCCAGAACACCCTTCCATATAGCTAACTGTCAGCTGTTTGCTTTTGTATGGTTCTACCAAACCTTAGAAAATGCCCATTTAGGAAAAAAGACATCTGCAGAAACGGAAGGGAAAAAATTGGTCTGTAAAAGAAAAAGTGAAGGCATTTCTCAATGGCAAAACTTTTTGCCTCACAGGCCAAGACAAGCTTACCCAGGAGAGTTTCAGAAGATAAAAAATGTGACTGCAAAGAAAGAATTAATGCCTGATGAATCGCTTACACTGGATGAAAACTGTGAAGCTGATTGATGGTATTTACATTCTGCTTGGGTAATAGCCCTGCAATAACCTGTTCAAACCTGTAAAATCCAGGTCTGTTTTCACAAACTGTTAAGGTCAGTGGAAAGCTTCCCTTAGTTTTGTCTGTAAGGAATAGAGAGAGGGGAGTTAAGCATGCTGTGAGTTATGTGGAACCAGAATTCGTATGATATAATGGCAAGTTATTAAGTCCTGGCATGCGAGAACATGATCACTCTCATTTAAAGCATGGCAATCAAGAAGACAGTAGACATATGAGATAGAAGTGCAGGGAGAGGGGAGAAAGAGGAAGGAAGAGAACAGATTGCAAACCGATGAAATTCAGTATGCAAAGTGCGTATTTTAGGTATGGGAACAGTACTGACTCCCAAGCCTAGGACTGAAAGCTCTTCTGACCTTTTCCCATGAAATAGCTTGCCATCTGAAAATGCCAGCTAATTGAAATCAAACCCCATATTTTTTTTCCTTGATTTTCATCATTCCATGGTTTTTAGGCTATTGCAAAGAAAAAGGGACAGCTTTACTGTGGAAAAACTAATAGCCTGGTGATCTTGGCACTCTACCTACTTACATGTAGGTAGTGCTATATTCTAAAAGAATACCCTCAGTACTAAACCGCTTTACAATGAGTATGTTCTCACTCTTTTTTTTTTTTTTCCTTTTAACATGCAAAAAATACTTTGGAAGAGCTTTTCCTTTTCATTGTGGAAAAGAAAGAATATCTATAAAATATTCACAAGTATAAAAACAATGTGCTTTCTTCAGTGGGCCATATCTAACATTTAGGTCATTTGCCTACCATGTTAATTGAGTGTCACAATGATTAAAAACTGGTGGCACTTTTGGTAGGAGGGAAGGGGAGCAGTTCATTTACAGTTGTTACACTGTGAAAGGCTGCCTACCAGGGCAGGCTGGGTGATTCACAATGAATAATTTATTCTCTCATTTCTCTCATGGGGTAGCAATAAGCACATTGTGAAGTGTTTGGGGTTTTTTTAGCACCCCACTTCTGTATTGTGTCTTTAAGCCTGGTCAAAAGCCAATCTGAGTCAGTGGAGGACTTTGAACTGAGGCATCCTCCATGGCGCATAATGAATGTCAGTGGGCAGCAACCCAGGGAAAATTATGCTGCCAAGATCTTTTGCTATATAGAAAGGAAAACTCAATGATCCTCCTTTAAGAAAGAGGTTAAAACATACAGTCCAAGACAGAAATATCTGAAGTAGCAGCTCTGAACTCCCTCCACAAGGCTTTTTGCAGGGACGAAAGAGGTGAACACAAATACGCCTCTTTCTCCCAACAACACATGACAAGAATTAAGCTGCTGAAGGGTTTAGAGAACAAGTCCTGTGAGAAGTGGCTGAGGGAACTGGGGTTGTTCAGCCTGGAGAAAAGGAGTCTCAGAAGAGACCTTATTGCTGTCTACAACTACCTGAAAGGAGGTTGTAGAGAGGTGGGGGTCAGTTTCTTCTCCCAAGTAACAGACGAGAGGACAAGGGAAATGGCCTCAAGATATGCCAGGGGAGGTTTAGATTGGACATTAGGAAACATTTCTTCACTGAAAGGGTTGTCAGGCGCTGGAACAGGCTGCCCAGGGAGGTGGTTAGGTCACCATCCCTGGAGGTATTTAAAAGACAGGTAGATGCAGACCTTAGAGACATGGTTTAGCAGGTGGACTTGGCAGTGACAGGTTAATGGTTGGACCCAAAGATCTTAAAGGTTGCTTCCAATCAAAATGATCCTATGATTCTATGATCATAATAAGAAAATCCTTACTAGCTCTTCTGAACACAGCAGACCATGACTGGTCTGGGAGAAATGGAAAGGAGTACACAAAAATATTACTGCTATTATCTGAAAGCTATTACTTAATTATAAGTGATAAAAAATGACAGCATTTTTTTCTGTTTCTAGGTTAGTTTATACATGAGCACTACTACAAGTATGAATTAAAACACTTTCCCTCTATAGTGTTAATATTTTTTATGAGCATTCAGATTAGACAATCACAGCCACTTGATCCTCAGATTTTAATGGAAGCTATACACAGATAATGCAGAGATGTTTTTGTTACTGTTGAGCAGTGCTTACGCAGAGTCAAGGCCTTTTCTGCTTCTCACCCCACCCCACCAGCGAGGAGGCTGGGGGGGCACAGGGAGCTGGGAGGGGACACAGCTGGGACAGCTGACCCCGACTGACCCAAGGGATATTCCGTACCATATAACATCATGCTCAGCGTGTAAAACTGGGGGAAGAAGGAGGAAGGGGGGGGATATTCAGGGTGATGGTGTTTGTCTTCCGAAGTAACCTTTGCATGTGATGGAGCCCTGCTTTCCTGGAGATGGCTGCACACCTGCCTTCCAATGGGAAGTAGTGAATGAATCCCTTGGTTTGCTTTGCTTGTGGGCATGGTTTTTGCTTTATCTATTAAACTGTCTTTATCTCACCCACAAGTTTTCTTGCTTTTACCCTTCCAATCCTCTCCCCATCCCACCGGGATGGAGGCATTGAGCAGCTCTGCAGTGCTTAGTTTCCAGCTGGGGTTAAACCACAACAGTCCTTTTTGGAACCCAATGTGGGGCTTGAAGGGTTCAAGATAACAACAGATTTGATTGGAACGTGCTAGATGGAATTTATAGCTGTTGTTGCTGTTTGGCTATTAATGGGCAGGCTCCTGTGCTTGCCACGGGGCTTGCTGTCCTTACTGTACATTAGAGTCTAGTGCTCGTTCGTGGCTGCTTTTTGCTTTCGCTGCTTGCTGTGCTGCTGCACCTTACTCAGCTGTGCCTGGGATGGTTCCGATAACAGCAATGGTGATGCGCCTGGGCTGGCAGATGGCCAGGGCATCGCGGCTGTTCCTGTGCTGCTGTGCCGGGCAGGCTGGAACTCCGGTGGGAACTCCAGTCAAAGGGACTGTGGCCTGTGGATGAGCCCACACGGAATCAGGACACCCTGAAGTGTCTGTGGTTGTGAATAAGTCCATGCCAGAGCAGGTACACCTCGAAAAGTCTGTGGCTGTGGTTATGTCTGTGCCACAGCAGGTATAACCTCTGAAGGCATTGTGGCTCAAGGATAAGTCTGTGCTGGAGAAAGTACACCTTGAAGAATCCATGCTGCAGCAGATACACCTTGAAGTATCAGTAGTTGTGCACAAGGTCATGCTGGAGCACCTCAAAGTGTGTGGCCATAGATAAGCCCACAACACGTATTACACATAATAGTGTTCCTTAAATAAGAATAATCTCTGCAAGGAAGTACCACACAATGTTTTGTCAAATGAAAATGGTCTGTAACATTTCAGTGATTCTGTAGATAATTATTCATATCAAAAGAAAAGCTCAAGAAAATAGTTTGAAATACTACAACTGAATTCATTTTCAAGACAAAGAAAAGAGTGGGAAATGTGGGCCCCATTTCTTACTCCAGTACAACCGCTATGCAACTCTTCCTAGGTGCAAAAGTCATCCAGCACAGCAGCTACTCCTCTGTGTTACAGTAAAGATTACTTTATCAGTCAGGTTTCTGTTCCTCACTGTAGAAGTAAAGATTGCAAGGCTGTAACGGCTGTGAATTGAACTTCAATAGTGAACTGAGTGAATTACTAAATTAAATTTTGTCACAATAACAACACCAAAATTCAGCATAGAAAACTGCTGTCAGATGTTTCTAGGGGTTTTATCTTCTCATAAGACTCAGTATTATGTTTTCCTATTATCCACCCATTTCCTTCATATTTCCTTCCAATAACCCACTGTAGTGTCCTCTAAGCTTATAGCTTTTTCCAGCACCAAGGTAAGGTGCATCTCTTTTTTTTTTTTTCCCCACACAAATATTCTTACTGTCTGCTTCTGGGGCCCAGCAACAAGTCAAGCACTCAAAATCCAGAACATGGTATCATTTCCTGCTCTTAAACCAGATCCTAGAATAGTCTGCAGCAGACCGGAGAACAAGTGGTGATTTGCCTGACCTGGAGCACAAAAAACTAAGTTGGATCAGTTGGGGATACTTGGAAGACTTGGGAAGTTTAGCAATAAAATACTGGCAAATCTCTACTACCCATGTGCAAAGAGAGTCGTTACAAGGGTCAATAGCTAAGTCATTTTGGATAGATGCATGGACTGGAGTTTCGTTAACATTCCTGTCTTTTTTATGCCTTTGAAGTCTCTTACAATTTGTGTGCATTAAAGCATTCTTTGGTAGAAGAAACTGGGTGGAGTTCAAAATCTGCTCTGTTTTGGAGGATTGAGATGGCAAGTAAATGACTGATTAAAACAAATGACTGGATACCATAATACATTTTTTTAGTCATGCTCCTCAATTCCTCTTGTCTGTTTTTCTAGATGGTACGTTATTTGTTCACATCTGTTTCTACTGTAGATAAATCTAAGTCTTCACTACTGCCCAGAGTTTACACTATGTATCTGTCATAATGTTTATTTTTGACCCTTAACAAGGCAGTATACTGAATGATGCAGATATTGCCTATTTGTATATTAATTTCTTTTTTAAAAACAGCAGAATATAGACACACTTCTCTAGGAATAAAAGATAAGTGTATGCTTATACTAATTCACAGTTTCTTATTTTGAGTGAATTCCCAAAGACAATGTCAAGCACATTATTCGAATTTCTAACATATGGGGAAAAAAAAAAAAAAAAAAAAAGAAAAGGTAAATTGTTACAGAGCTCTTTTTGAGTAACTTCAAGTAACAATCAAATAAGATTGTCTCACATTCTGACTACATAAAAATACAGAGCAACATGCTCCTAAAAGATGGCTACACACTTGAACCTTCTCTATTTGAAATGTGGAACTTACAAAAAGAGATAGAAAATTCTTGGACTGAAAGAGCTTTCTCAGAAAAGAAACAGTCCTCAAATTTGGAAGACTTCTTCCACATCAATACATTTGTTTCATTTTTTTGTCCATTGTTTTTTCTTATGAAACAAGACAAGGATGTTTTCTCTGTTCTGTATTTCAAACAGCATCAAGGTCTGGGACTGTCACAGTCTAAGTAATCTAACTTCTTGGGGGATTTAGCTGTTTCCTTTTCTTTCTCCCTGTTATGAAGGAGCTTCACAGAATGACATAGGGGCCAGAGTGGGGCTGACTTTGAACTCTATGAAGCATATTTTACTTTTCTAATTTCATCAAGAAATTGCTTGCCGAAGAAAGTCTACTGTTACTCCTCTCTGGCTTCCTCCTTTGCAGACACTTCCTGAAAAGAGGTCTCTCAGCAAGGAAAGGATATGCTTTGATGAAACAAACATGTAGTATTATTTTCAAAAATCATGTGAATATTGATGTCAGTTCTATTTGCAAGACAATGAGAGCAATTTCTTTATTTCTGGATCATGTCCCATTAGGGTTGTTCATACATATTTCTCTTGAAGCTTTTTTTTTCCTACTGAAAGCATGTTATATCATAAAACATAGATAATTTCCAGTATTTTTATATATTTCTCTTATATGGAGTTTAGGGATACTGCTTTTTGATATTTTTTTCCAGTCAATTATCCCATTGATTTGTGAAATATCTAATTTGTGAATTGTATAGTCAGCAGTAGATTTGTCTCAAGAGGACAAAACAGTATAATGAATTATGCAGACACACTCTGAATAAAACATTTCTTAGAATAGCAGCAAAACTCATGACCTGTCTTTAGATGCTTCAAAATACAGTGTTTCTGGATATCATTACCCTATCATACAGATGATGGTTCTCGAGGAAGATGAGAATTACTGTTACTAGATGTTTCCACAATAGGAAAGATGTTGTACTCTCTGAAAGGAGAAAAATTTACACAAGACATGAGGCCACCATGGTAGTAGTTCAGTCCATGTAGGTCTAACACATAACACCAGGGTCTGAGTGCATTAAAAAGAAGTCCCATGACTATCAATTGCAATGAAGAGTAGATACCGTGTTACAGGACAATTTTAAAAAAACCTCTTATATATATTTAAATATGTATCTTTTGAAGAAGGATTTAATATCCTGTACTATTATATCATTTAAACCTATTTATTCTCCATTTCATAAAAAGGCTATGAATTTCAGCAGATCTTGCTTCAAATAATATGTATTCTCTATAATGAGGGTACATAAAAGGAAGGTGCTATGAAGTGGTGAGCAACTGCCAATGCAGTCAGGCCTGGCACAGGCACAAACACAGGGATATAGGGATGCTCAATCCATCCATCTAGGTCTTCCCTTGCTGTCAGTGAAAGGATTCCCGCCACACCCCACACCCCCCACACCCCACACCCAGTCCCACGCCAGTCTCTGGATTGGCTGTTAATGTCAGGCAATGAAGAAGCCAGACACAAATCTGTGGGAAACAAACATATTCCTCTTTCTGTGAGTGATGGAACCTATAGCTAGCTATCTCTCACCCACCAAGAAACAAACAAACAAACCAAAAAAAAAAAACAGTAGAAAACTTCAAACTAAATGCACCAGCTTCCTTGAAATGCATAAGAAAGACTATGAGGCTAGCATGAAGTTTCAACAGTTTCAGCCTTGGTACTTTCAGAAAATTACTTCAAAGTAAACACCAGGAAGAAAGAGGATGTAAATAACTTGTAAGTTTTAAACTACGTTATTTTTTTCAATGATGTGTCTGAATGATGTCAAACAGCAAAAGACTGACACAAACCACTTCTTGATGTTTTCTCCTGTCTAGATGAATAAAAATGCCTTCCGCTACCCATGTTCCCACAATTGCAACTATCACCTCTTCCAGCCACCCACAGTCTCACCCAGTCACCTCGAGTCTCCTAAGAATGGATCCTCATTTCAAGACCCAATTTGAAGTGCCTTTTCTGCCATGAAAAATTTTTTGCAACCTATCTTATGAAGTGGAGAACCTACCTCATGAATGTAGATCTACATAATGTGATTACGGCTGAAAAGTGAGCACCAGAGGTCATTTATTCTCCGTTCCTGCTCCAGAAAAGAATGATCATCATCCACCAATAACATGCACTGGAGTAAAGCATCCCAGAGAGGACAAACACAGCTGCTGCCAGAAGAACAAAGGAGACAACATTGTGATCAATGTGAGAAGACTATCAAACGCTATTTGAGATAATCGTTAAAAAAAAAGCCAACAAGGCTCAGTGTCATTAGCAAACCGTTTGGTGCAGACCAATTTAATGGACCACATTGGCAGCTTCAATAAATTATGGAGTTTCAGAGCAACTGCACTGGAAGTCAGCTTGAGGGCAAGAGGAAGGATGAATCAATTCCTTTTAAAAGGCAGTTGCTATTAAAATTATAGTTTAGTCCATTCAAATTACATTGGCTTCAGGGACAAAATCCGAGATGTAAAGTAAGAAGAGCTGGAAAATAGGCTTGCTATTTAGTTGGTTTATTAAAAAAAAAAAAAAAAAAAAAATCACCTCTACGTAGATATTACTTGATGCCTAGTCAGGACTTATAACTATCCTTTTTGATAGAACAATTTTTCAGTATTTTTTTTGTTTGTTTATAAAGCCACCTTAGAACTTATCTACCATTTTGTGCTTAAGGCATTGCATATTGTGTTCTGCTTCAGTTTGCAGTTCTACTTCAGATCAGTGTATCATCACATTGTATGGGATCTGACATAAAATATTTTTCCACTAATTAAGACAAGGAACCTAAGCTTATTATTGTGTTTGTTCTTTTGCTTTTTAACTAACTTAGATTTATCTCCAAGATAGCACTTATCCAGAGACAGTATAAATCAGTTCAGAATGAAAATCTAATGGATAACTATGGAACCTCAAACTTCTCTGTCAGCCATTTACTGGTTCCTGAAACATTCATCACAAAGACTGCAAATACTTTTTTGCCATATGCAGAAGCAGTTAGTTTCAACAATGATTAAATAAATTACCATTGTAAAATGAACATATCTATGAACTCTGACCTCTAGTTTTCACACAGGTTCATCTGAAGCGCACTTTGTGAGCATACACATAAATGGATATGTGAATGAGTATACATAAATGAATATACATTAATGGCTCAGGGTAAATCAGTAGGGGAACTGCAGCACAACGAGGAGTGCAACTCTGGTTCCAGACATAACACAGCCTCAGTCATTTGAATGGATCTCTGCATGATAACGGGAAAAGCTAATGAACTTAATCACATCCCACTGATGTATGTCTTTCTGTCACAGGGGTTTTACTGGAGATTCATTTTGAAATTAAATCATAGAGGAAAGAAATGTTGGACAGTGGCAGAATAACCTTGGTATTTTGTGACTGAAAGATACTTTCATTTTGTTTTGAAATGCCATTTCATTTGATTTTTCTAAATTTTGTATTATACTAGTACGTACCAGTAAAAATATATACATTTCAATGCTCTTTTTGATTAAAAAAAAAAAAAAAAAAAGGAATTTAAGGAATACATTGTGTAATTGCCATGAAATCACTTTACCTTCTACAATATATGGAAAGTTCACAATATCTGGCATTTGAAGTAGTCTTTTGTGCTTGTTACTTATTGTGCACATTCAGCAGACTTTTTTCTTTAATGTACTGTTAACTGAGATGACCAAATGAGAGCCATTAAGCCAAACTAGTAACTTGTTTTGCTTCAATTCTTCACATCAGCTGGATTTCCCTATTTTTTAATTTATCATAAACTCTTTTATCTCCTTTCAAATTGCTTTATCTCTTGACAACTAGATATGAAAGATGGATAGACACCACCTACTTCTCATAAGCAGTGATGGGTTTTGGCCATCACTAAGGCTGGTAGTTTTGTCAAAACTTAATTTTGATGACTCTCAAGGGAAAGTTGCATAAGAAGTAATTGCTATGCAAAATGAAACAAATAAATTTACTTATGTAAGATACAGCTTGATTCATTATATTATATTACATTTTTTTAGTGAAACATGTTAATATTCAGGAAGAAACACTCAGTGCTGCAGCACTCTGTGACTCCTGAATGTGGCTTGTGGTTAGCAGAGCCGTGACTCTCCTGTGACTCCCAGCAGCACTGCACACGCAGTCTGAAGGAGCTACTAGTACATTTTCTATGGACAAATAACCATGTTTTCACAAATATGTAATGTTACCAGAATATGAAATTGAAATCCCCAGACAGCAATGCAATCATATTTTCTGCCTTGTTTGGGTCTGGTTTGGTTTGGTTTTTTAAGTCTGTGGAGTTCTTGCAGTTTTTCTGGTATCTTCCACATGTCCAGAAGACTACTGAATGAAATGTATTAGTGAATACTTATGTGTTCTGTGTATTTTCTTCTGGATATTCTTATTGAGCTTCATTTTGTTCTCCTCCTCCTGAAGAGATTTTTAACAAATTTAAAACTAAATTCTAATTTTAGCTATGGTAAATGTCATCACTAAATTGTCTGCATATACCCTGCACTGTGGAAATAAATCTACTACCGTGAGAAAGTCTATGGTTGCCTCTGTGCTCCAATACATTATAAGTGCATTTTGGCTGTTCAGTTTGGCACACATGAAAGTGATATCACAGTGATATGTCAGGAAAGGTTCTCACATATTAACTCAGCCAGAGAAATTGTGGTACACAAAACAAGTTTGCCCTCATATATACTGAAGATGCTCAAGACTCTGGTCATGCTGTAATTGTTATGAGCATTTCTATTGAATCAGCCTTTCTATCCTGCCTCATGCTACATCTGACATCAACATCTCCATACAAAGACTTTTTATGTTATAGAGATTGTGGATAACTGCTGCTTCTGGGTTCCTCAGTACAAGAGAGACATGAACATACTGGAGAGAGTCCAGCCAAGGACTCATTAAGTAACTGGAGCATCACTCCTATGAGGAAAGGCTGAGAGAACTGGGACTGTCCAGCCTGGAGAGGAGAAGGCTCACAGGTGGTGTCATTAATGTCTATAAATACCAGAAGTGAGGGTGCAAAGAGGACAGAGCCAGGCTCTTCCCAGTGGTGCCCAGTGACAGGACCAGAGGCAGTAGGCACAGATTGAGACACGGGAGGTTCCCTCCGAACATCAGGAAACGCTTTTTCATTGTGAGGGTGACTGAGCCCGGGCACAGGTTGCCCAGGGAGGTTGTAGAGTCTCCATCCTTGGAGATACTCAAAAGCCATTTGGACACAGTCCTGGGCAACCAGCTCCAGGCAGCCCTGCTTGAGCAGGAGGGTTGGACCAGATGACCTCCAGAGGTCCCTGCCTACCTCAACTACTCTGTGTGATTCTGCTTACAGACACAAACTCTGGTTTGTGGAGCTAACTGAAAAGTCTGCCATTACTGTACTGGAATTCAAAACATGGACTGAAATATTCAACCCCGGGCCTTATATGGTGTGTTAATGATACAATTAAGGGCAGCATTTGTAAAGGAAAGCTTTAGTTCAGGGACGTTCTCTCCTGGGGTCTAGTAAATGCTGTGGAGAGGGAAGCTCCTCCGGAGAGCGTTAAAGAGCAGAAACCTACTTTAGCCATCTAGCATCTTCTTCCCTCTCTCTCCCTTGACTACTTAGCTTAGGAAGAAAAATCTGATGTTAAGGCAGCATGCAGGCCTACACCCCTAAAATTTACAAACAGCTGTCCCATTGGAATTCTATACAGGATACCACGTATTGCAGCAGGAAACCTTGGCTTTTCAATAGCTCATTAAAACATAACTTTTGTGGTCAGAGCATGAAATGTTTGTTTATTCTCCAGGAGCACACATGCACGCAAGTCACTACTGTCAAGGGGATGACTCACAGGAGAAGGTCCATCAAGCTTAGAAGAAACATGCTATTAAAACATACACAGCGTACTGCTGGTTTGCAGGACCGTGCCCTTCCTAGCACGGTTGCACAGGATCTGCATGGGGCTGTGGTCACGGTGGTAGGGAGAAGTTTTGCTAACCGTTCCAGATGAGGCAAGGTGATGAATCAGGATAAGAGTCCATCCAGGGAGTCCCACAAGGAGCTGCAGCAGATGGAGATAGCCACAGGGCTGGAGGCAAGCCTACCATGCAGGTCCCATCCAGGGACCAAGGACTTGGCCCAGGCTAATCTAAAATATAGCTCAGGTAAAGACTTGGTGCCCAAGTCTGTGCTAAAATGGGGCTCCTCAGCCCATGGGCAGGGCTGGGGGAGTCTGGGCAGGGCCAGTAGGGCCTGGTAGTGCCTTCAGGGTCTGGACATCTTTTGACCCTATGGATAACAAATGATGGATCTTCCTTGGCCACATGGTGGCCTATGAGGATTGGCTTTGTATTTTCACAGCTACAGTTTCATAATTTCACTTGTGTCTACTAATGCTGCCCTTCCAGGTGTAGAATGACCTCCAAATGCGATCTTCTCCAGCCATTCCCACACAGAAGATTCTGCTGAGAATCACTGAAGGTGACTTGCAAAATGTGAACAACACAACAAAATGTGTTGGTTTCCTGAGTGGGGATTTATACCCATCAGCTCTTCTATTGGATAAAAATTGGACTCAGACAATTTAAGGCCTTTTGATTTCTTAATTTACTAGAAAATTTGTCACACTCAGTTAACTGAGGCATCCCATTAACCTTTAATCTATCCTTTATGTTTTTCACTCTTTTAAATTTTTACCTCCATTTACCACTTTAAAACTTTAAGTACCTTTTATTTAGGAAGATAGTAACAAAGTCACTGGGAAATTAGAAACATTCTTATTTATCCTGTACATAAAGGTAAACTCTGATTACTTCCTACTTTCATTTAGTAATACAATATTTCTTGAATATGATCTTAAAAAATGTTTGATGATATTACAGTAAACAAATCTATGCTCTTCACAACTCTTTTCAAACTATTTAAAAAGTCTAAATAAACAATGTGTTCTAAAGTCTAGTAACATGTAGAAAATAATGTTTTTGGTTTATGAACTACTTTATAAAAGGCAGATGATTTTCTCTTATATTCTTGAGGGCTTTCTGAACAGGGCAGAAAGGCTGCACAATGGTTAAAAAAAGGGGGTTAAAAAAATTACCTGGAAGAGATGTGATCTTTGCAGTGCTGCCACAGCACTGTGACCCATGGCAGTGAACACACGGGAGGTGAACAGCTGCTCCCCTGGGGCTGAATATTGCCCGGAGAAGGACAGAGCAGTCAGCAAGGCAGGAGGGAGCAGCAGGGGCTTGGACTCAAAGTGGAATTGTGTGTCACTTGGCTAAAAGAGCAAAACTGATAAATGTGCAAACAGTCACTAGTAGATCCAGACTCATTAATCAAGCAAGCTCAGATGATATCCTGACTTTCTACAACTGCACAAGGTTTCAGTCCAGACAAGATTTACACATTTCTGGAGAATGCATTCATCCCATGGTGTTTATTTTGATTTCTTTAAGTTTTCCTTTTGCTGCTTTATTTACTGTATTCATACTTTGCAGCATCCAAAACAGCAACGTCACATAAGCAGAGTTCATAACTGCCACCCTCATCAGCAACAAAATCCAAAATACAGTCAGTTGTGCCTTCCATAAATAAGACAGAAATTTATAAAGTGCCATCATTGTCTATTTACATCTCTGTAGAATACACCCAGCACTGCTATATGGGTCCCAAAGTATTTTATTCCACAAATTCAATGCTCTCCTTTGTCCTAGCCCTCCTGTATAGAACACATTTTCTCCTATTCCAGAGTGTGTTCCAGCATTCTGTACACAGAGTGAATCACAGAGGTCACACCGGTCTGTTAAAGACAAATGTGTTCTTGTTCTGTAACATGACAGGCTGCCTGAGCATATTTAAAGGTGCTAGATAATTTTCATTCTCCAGGCCTCCAGCCTCTCTTTGATCTCCATATATCACTTTCCACTTCCTTTTAATTCTCTTCACATGTGCATGGATGCAGCTATGCAAAACCAGAGGTTATTTGTAATTAACCCTGAATTGAAGACTTGACCTTCTTGCCAAGCACCAACCCTAGAGCAGAGCTTTCTCCGCCTTTCCTGCTTATATGGTGGATCGCCGCTGTGCCCACGGCTTTCCCCATGAAGTGTTTGCACACATGTGGCAATGAGGGACCTGCATGTGCGAATGCAAAGATAACGTGGCTGCTCACACAAAAATTATGGCTTGTTTGACAGCTTGATTCAACCAGATACTTAACCACCACTTAAATATGAACTGTCTCCATTTAAAGTCAGTGGTACAGAAATACATCTTGCTGAACAAAGTGTGTGTCTGACAAATTCTGTACTGAATCAAGGCTTTCGACCATAAGGTCTTAAATAACTAAGCTCATGAGTACTAGTCACATTTCTGTTCTTACAAGCTACTAGCACAGCAGTGCTTAAGGAGTCATGGACAAAGACCTCCATTTTGTTTGGCTCTGTACAAGGTCAGGGGGAAATAAATGGGCAAAACCTTGACACCATGAGAGAAGAGACAACCAGCTAGGGAGGAGATGGGAGCCATGAGACAGAGGGTGGGCAGTACGGCCTGGCAGCAGCCTCATTGTCTGGAGACTGTCAGGGGCACCCTGAGCTTTCAGCGGTGTCTGATGGAGGGTAATGGGGCAGCTTCACTGAGGTGTGCAGCAAGCTCCTTGAAGGCAGCATAAGAGAAGACATGAAAGTGCTTGTTTGAAACGCTAACAAGTGAATGTTGAAGCTGGCATCAGTGACCTAACACGGCTGAGAGATGACACTTTCTGTGAATTATAGATGATCTGTAGGGAAGGTGCAGATTTGAAGGGCCTTCAAGGTGAAGTCAAGTGCTTCGCATTTGATGAGATATAAAAAGAAAAGCCAGCAGTGGTATGATGAGGGGATGGAAGGGAGCAAAGTGACAACCCAGTAGAATTAATTTTGCAGCAGCATGATGAAGGGCAGGGAAAGGCAACATCCCTGCCCAGATCATTCCCTCCAATGACCATAGTCTCCCAACTGATCCTTCCCACTGCAATGCACAGGACACTTGCACTAGCACCTGGAGAGTTTGATTATTTGTTCTCAAATTCAGGGGCATGTGTGTAATGGAGAGTGCACCCAGGATAAGGAGTCTGAAAAATGCTAAAAAAACCTAGAATTTCAAATTTCTATTTGATTAGTTTAGAGATTAATAAAATAATCATCAGATAATCACAGGAAAGTAATCAATCATTGCCTTAATTTTAGATTTTGATTCATGTTCATAATTTCCCAAGAATTCACAAGGTAAAGGGGCATATTACTCCATTAATATCTGCATTTCATCAAAGAATCAATATTGCACTTAGTAAGAACTACTGACACTTTTAACATAGCAATCAGGTATAGATAAATGGAAAAATAAATTAAATTAACAAATACAAGTACTTTGCTTAATTGTTAGTGATTTTTTTCATCCCATAAAAGCAATTGCTTTCATGTTCTTTTACCTTTTTGTCTCTCAGAATTACATAGGTGGTGTCATATTCTAGAGACATTGACCTTCTCAATAGAGCGCTAGAGACCTAATCCATCACAGCCCTTGGCACGTCTGGTTCCCCACATGGGGCACATACTCATCATTGGCCTGTTGTAGCACATTCTGTATCCACACACTGAGGCATGTGTTGCTGTAATTTGCTCCTTTTATTATGTTCTCCACCTCTTGCTAACAACCTGCAGCACTGACTGTTTTAAAGGGAATCCCAGATTTTGCTCATTAGCCTTCAGCAATGACTAAACAGCAGGAAGCCAAGAGGTCTGGTGAAAAGCATTCTCCTACATCTTTCATTAATATCCAAGTATGTATTATAGATCTCCTCAGCATTGTTTCCTATGGGGTTCTTTACAGAACATTACTTTCTTCCATTTCCTCGCATTCAGCTGTGCTTGTCGCACACAAAAAAATCCCCCAAACACCCAACAACCAATGAAACAAACAAACAAACAAACAAACGGCTTGGTGTAGCTTCATGAAAAAAAAAACCAAAACATCATTGCACATCTGTACATAAGCAGTAGCATTTGACTGGGATTCACCTCCCTTAATTTTAGCCATTTGAAAGGCATTGCATTTTAACCTGTCATTTTTACTGGCCTTGTAGTCAATGAAGAGAAGTGGCTATCTCCAGATACTGATTCATCCTAGCCTCTTTTTGCATCTGCTAGGCATCTGACTTTCAAATAGCTGCCACACAGCACAGAGCCCTGTAAGGAAGGCTTCTTCCTCCTGCGAGCAAGGCTCCTTCTTCTCGTGGCGCAGTGCTGCTACACTACTGCCAGAGTCCTGCATTCAACAGGGATTAATGCATTTGCCTTAGGTAAAACAGAAATGGTGAAAAAAGACTCCCTGTCTCCCCACCAGATGGAAAAAGAAGGTATTCTTTTTCCAACTGCTTTCTGTGAAACAAAAAGGGGATGATTTAGCCTTCTAGAAATGTCCTTAAGTGTACTATATCACAGACCTTCCTGAAAGCTCACTTCATCTGCTCTGTTGTGTGATAACCTCTGGGTCACCATATTTCTGGAAATAGTCCCAATCACTCAGCAGTTGCTCAGCTCACGTTGCCCTGAAGCATTTCCAGCTGTAGGAAAACTTTCCTGGATAAGCAAATAAGCCTTTAACTAATTGCCTACATGTGTGCAAAACTTCAGCTTTATTTACATGTGCAAGTTCACTGAGATTTTAAAAGTAGTTAAATATCTGTTAAAACAAAAACCATTTAATTTCCCAAACTCATAGATTTGCTTTCTTATGAAGTTCATGCCTCTTATCCAGTTTCACCCATGCTTGCTCCTGACCCATCAAAAACAAGAGAGAGGGAACACATGCAACATGTCTAGAGAAGTAAGAACTATTCATGCATAGCTCTGAAAGAGCCATGTCCTCATAAGACCTCACAGTTAGAAGAAAACATTTTCATATTCATCAAGTGCTAAAAATCATTACCAAAAAACTAGTTTGAGAAGTTCTGAGCAGGCAAACATAGGGCAAAGTGAACACTTCTCCACCTTGACTGCTAAAACAGCTGTGGATACAGCTGGAATGTATCACAGTGCAATTTTCAGGTGGTGCAATTTAAGGTTCTTTTTGGTTTTCCTGCTTCTTATTATCTCCTTCACTTTTGTGTTGACTTTGATGTCTCCTGTATTCATAAATCTTCACTTTCATCCCAGTGATAGCCCTTTTTCATGAAAGTTCTGGTTACACTCTGATTTGCATTTCTACAAATATCCCAAGAAAGCTCTACTTCTGGTGTTAATCCCTCATTTACATTTTAGAAATCCCAGTAAAACTCAGCAAAATGAAGAGAAAATATAAAGGCACCCAAAAAAAGCAGAATTGTTTGTTGAAATTCCTCTACTGACAGTGGAGGAAAGACAGACATTTGGATTAAGAATGAATGAGAATTAAGGGTCTGAATTCAATTTTACTGGGCAATTTAGCAATCTATGTTTCTATCTCAAGACCCAAGGTAGGATTTTTTTTTTATGGTTCTAAGTTTGAGCTCTAAGAAATATTTCAAACATTTTTCTTGAAACTGTAACTTGAACTATGTGCTTATTTACTAAGGTAACTAGCCCAGAATGAAAATGAGAAATGTGCTAAAACCAGAATGGTGGAGTCCTTTCCAGTTCTTAAAAAGAAGATATTTTTTTAGTGTTTGTATCCAGTCTGATTAAGCAACACACAACACGGCTACAACCCAATATTCCATAAGCAGGAGCAGGGTATTTTAAATTTTGGATAAATGTCCTTGTTTTGTAATTTTTAACTGAAACAAATGAAACCCAGCAGTTTAATTATCTCTCAGAAGATTTAAAATATACAAATATAAATAAAACCAACTGCATACATTCTGTCCAGAGCAAATGTCATACTAGCTGTTCTGGGGTTTGGTTTATGAGATTTCAGAGTCATTGTTTATACTGGAAGATTAAAGCAAACATCAAAGAGCAACATTAGTCCCAAAAATCACAAATCATTAAGAAGTCTATAACCAGGTGTGGAAAGTCTTTAACTCGAGTCACCTGAACCTGCCACATCAAGAGAATGTGATTTAATGTCTGCTCAGCTGCAAGCCTGGGAAAGGGTCAAAAAAGACTTATCATAAAAGAAAGATAACCTTTTCCACAAAGATGCTATAGCCCCTCCTGCAGAGAGATCCATCTTGGAGCGAGAAAGAAGTCAGCCAGCTACTAAAACTGCAGGAAACCCAATGAAGAGCAGCTGCAAAGAAGCCACAGTTGCCGGCCGCAGCAGGCTGCACCCGGAGTGCAGAGCCGTGCTCCAGCCTGGGCCCTCGTTTGCGCCAGCGGGGCCAGGAGCAGGAGCAGTGTAAGAGGATGCGAAGGTTAGAAAAGGTTAGAAACATCTTTCTGCCTTCACTGCTCAGGACAAAGTTCACTTATGTTTCTTGATAAATATCTTTTGCTAAAAATAACCCCATTTTATTTTGATTCCATTAATGAAATGTTTTACGTAATATTTTTAAAAATACTAGAAATATTAATTTTAACTACATATTCATCTACATTAAAAAGTAACTAAACATTCATCTGCATTAATAAATTCCATTCCCATCATTTTATCTCTACAGTTAATAGTTAAGACTGTAGAAAAAGAACAGTTTTATCTCACAGACAATCTGGGGGGAAAAAAAGCATTTGTGTTCCTAGGAATGAAAAGTTTCCCTTTAGTGTAGAATTTTTTTTTTTTTTTAATTTTAAGAATGGGCAGACTGGATTATTTTACTGGAATAAAAATTAAATGTTTCATTGCACTTGTATGAAAATCTGTTAAGACTTTTAAAAATATCTCTATTTTCTAAACACAAAGTGTTTTAAAATTTAAGAAGGTTTCTTCTTTCTTTTGTGGACACTAGTATCTGAATTCAGCATAAATTTGTGAACAATTGAAGCATTTGATGAGGCCTTTTTTGTGAATAATTATAATAATAATAATTTGGAAACTCTTTAAGCTCTCATCCTCCTGTCTGTGGGAACACAGTTGATTACATTGTTCAGGTTAAAACAATATTGCAAGTAAAATGATACAAACAGTTCATTCTTATATCAAGCCAAAGCAGTAATTTTTCAAACCAAAAGTCAGCCTTTGGATGAACCTCCTCATAATTTAATTCTTGAACTAAGGTATTTTGTAGAATTTCATTTTTAATTTAGCCCAAGATTTCTAGTTTTGTCAGAAGTTTATCCATGTCTGAACTTGGTTTTCCAGGAAGAGTTGAAATAGCTCAACCACATATTTTTTAAAAAAAAAAAAAATATATTTATAA
>JMFS01057362.1:0-10909 GCA_000699545.1 Podiceps cristatus | reverse complement strand
TATGATTCTATGATTCTATGATTCTAAGTGTATGAATGTTTCTCCCAGTTTCAAAGTATTTCAGGCAAAAGAATGATCAGTTCAACAAATCTCATCCCATTATTCCGAGAACTACCTCACAAAAAAACAGCTAAGTATCAAAATAGAATAATCTGCATTCATGTCCCTGATGGAGTTCAGCTGTGCATTCTCAATTATTTTCAGATTAAATCAATCTGATATTCAAGAACCTTCTAACAGTGATATTTACTCAACTACAGATTAATTGCATTTTCATGAGAAAGACACCTTTCCAAATTTGGCCCTACTTTCACTCTTGAATAAATTAACTTTAAATTCAACTTTGTATTGTCTAAAGCCACACACTACACAACCATGTATACAGCACTGTTTCAAGCACCCTGCTTCCCTTTGGCCATGATTCGATAAATAGGAAACAGTTCAAGTCCTCTTCGCAAACAGAAATCATTGGTCTGAACTAAACCCACTTCCCTAACCCAAATTTAGTTTAAGCCCTTTTGAAAAGTCAACTTTGTACAAACACGCTTTTTGTTGGGAGAGCTGTTACCTGGCTGCTTGTAACCGATGCAAAACCATACCAATAGCACCTATGCTAACAGGTAGCCTGGCTAAGGTAACAGGAGCCCCCATCCACACCTGAGCCCAGCAAACCAGGAGTGCTGGTGCGCCGGAGGCGAACAGATTTAGCGTGAGCAGCGAGGTCTGGAGCCCTGGCCGCACAACTTGGCGCCCAGTGTCTGCAAGCATTCCCATTCAAGTCCGTGATAGCAACAGCAGTGCGGATCGAAGTCTCACAATTTATCGATAAAAGGACTGTCATATGAGAGACATACAGGATAGAGGGTATGGATGGCATGCTGCTTTCTCATGTATTTTAACACATAATTTCCTGTGAAATATCAAATAGAGAGGCAGATTTGAAGTTACTGAAGGTGGGAAATTGAATTTAAAAGAATCTAGATGGTTCTTCATATTCTGATTTTGCTTGTTTTGCAAAAGGATGAGTTTAAAAAACAGCTGCTAAAATAAAAAATGAATTATGCTGGGGCCTGGACCCACAGTCTACATCTGCCACAGGGAAGTCTGGCATGCTGGGCTAGGAGATGCAATTTAAAAAAAAAAATCCTTATTCCTTAGCATACACAAATTAATTCTTCTCCTCTAAGAAAGAAGGGCAAAGTTTTCACACTGCTAGCAGTTTTGCATGCCAAACAGCATTTGCTTCATGTATTGTATACACAGGGGGTTACATTCACTGCAGAACACAGAATTAAGAAAAAAAAAATTGCATTAAATGAGAGAATCTCTTTCAGTTATACTTATGAGCAAAGGGACATAACAATATGTTTATTTTGTAAATATAAAGTCTGAAGCAAAAAAAAAAATAAATACTGTATGGTCAGTTAATTGTCAGAGGATCTTTCCATGGGCCAATGTGACCTAAAACATACAGGTTTTTTTAAAGCTACTCAAAAATTAATTATGTCAAAGCTAGTTAAAAATGTTGCCACATTTTCTCAGGCTTTACTGAGTTGTTTAAAATCCAAATGTCTATGTATTACCCCAAACTTCTATCATGAAGAGTTGAGACAAAGCTTTGTCATATATAAATATTTAAATGACAGCAAAATATGATGAAAAGCTTCAATTAGAAAACTTAAATATTTCATTTACTGCTGTTTCAAAACAAATGAATGAGACAGTATGATGGCAGACACCTGCCCTGCTTCCAACCCCACGCTCTTCATCTGCACCATCTCCATGTGGTCCACTTCTGCAGCGCAGAAGTCTCAGTGATGACGACCGGAGGCTTTCAGCCATGGTGATAAATGGAGCTTGCTCCCAAGGAAGAACTGCTGTCCCTCAGTTCATTTTTGTGGAGCCCAGGCGCTGGCAGACGCCACATTAACCTGAGGTATGTCGCGCTCACAGCACCGAGACCATGTGGGACTACTGGGATCCAGCAAAGAACACATACTGCAAAGAGAGGACTGAAAGGACTGACCAGGTAGGAATGCAATGCCTCTTATAGAACATGAGGCCTTAAGGTAATACCTGCAGAAGTGATTCCCGAGTTTAAACCCCCCCCTAAAAATCAACCCTGTGGTAAATGAAAGAAAGATATAAAACCTGAGGCTGAAGGAGAGAGGTCCTGTAAGCTAACCTCACCTCTCATAATACGAAGTGTCCAACACTTAAAAAGAATGAAGGTGAATTTTCTTGACCTGTGATTTTCAGAGTTAGTAAACTTGACAGGACTGAGTTTAAAATATCAAACAAATAAATAAGTTACACTGGGGAGAATCACAGAATCATAGAATGTTTTGGGTTGGAAGGGACCCCTAGAGCCCATCTAGTCCAACCCCCTGCAGTGAGCAGGGACACCATTACCCAGATCAGGTTGCTCAGAGCCCCGTCCAACCTGGGCTTGAATGTTTCCAGGGATGGGGCCTCCACCACCTCTCTGGGCAACCCGCTCCAGTGCTTCACCACCCTCATCATAAAAGAATTTCCTCCTTATATCCAATCTAAACCTACCCTGTTTCAGTTTAAAACCATTACCCCTTGTCCTATCACCGTTGTCCCTACTGAAAAGATTCTCCCCCTCTTTCCTATAGGCCCCCTTTAAGTACTGGAAGGCCGCAATCAGGTCTCCCCGCAGCCTTCTCTGTTTCCGGCTGAACAAGCCCAACTCTCTCAGCCTGTCCTCACAGCAGAGGGGCTCCAGCCCTCGCATCATTCTTGTAGCCTCCTCTGGACACGCTCCAACAGCTCCATATAAATCCATAGAATAGAAAGGCTCGGTAATTCCAAGTTTCCAAAGGCAACTTGGGACTTGATTAAACAAACTTCAAGACTGCAAGATCCCCACCCCTACTCCCCGCCCCGAAATTATAACTGGGAAACTGATCATTAAATAACCCAGGAAGCCAAATTTCTTCCAAACAGCAAAGGAACTGCATTTTCCCTGATTTACAAGTGCAGAGGCAAACTCTAGCGGCAGTTGGTGCATTTAAACACTGACACTGACGGTTTCTCGGTCACCATCATCTGCTATGCATGAAAGAAAAAAGTCATTGACTTACCGAGGTGTATTACACCTATTACTAAGTTTCTTTTTGCAAATCATCTCTGTTAAGAAACTAGAAATGGTGATGGGAAACTGAATGACACAAACAAGGTGTGACATTTAAAAATCAGACTGAATTTTTTTCAGCCCCATTGAAGCACCTTCGCTAAGAGATTGTCTCTTCTCTTAAGGGCACAGGAATAGAGCACCTCAGGAGAGATGCCCCCATACAAACCAAGACATCTTGAATTTCCTTGGCCTTCTGAACATGGTCAGGTAAGTCCATACATATTGGAGCTTCCTCACGGAAAGAGCTGGAGGAATTTTTTTACTTCTAGGAAATCTGCCAGACATATTCTTACTTGTTAATCCATCCTTCTGTATGAAGACTCTGATGTTGCAGTAGGGGAGCTAGAATATTTAAAACAATCAAAATACAGACAAAATACATACACGATTCTTCTAGAGTGGTTTCAGAACATCTTATCTGGTCTACACGTAATGTGTAGAACAAGCACATATGTGTTAACTGTAGGGGTCTGTGAATAACAATAGCATCAGAGATGATGGGAAGTGATTAAATAGTACGCCTGGCCAAGGGAAGAGAGCATTCCAGGAAAATTACTTCCAAAAATAGGGAATAACATGAGTATTTCAGAGAATGGATGTAGAAGTGGATTCTAGTGCAGTTGTCCAAGAGTTTCACTATTATCAGAAAGAGCTTTTTGCCAACAAGTGAAATGAGGGTACACTGTTGCAGATTTTGTTCTTTGCCATGACACAGAGACAGAATAGATTTATTTTTTTACTTTTAACAATGTTGGGTGGCCTGAAAATGGTTAACTAATGATACTAAAATCTGTATTTAAAATGTAATTCAGTTCTGTAATTATATTTCTTATTCATGGAGACAGAAATAAACTAGAGGAAGAACCTATTAGCCCTTCTGCATGTATAATTGAACACATTTGATATTATTAGGTAACCTTTGTAAGTAACTGGCTTTGAGTTTATGCAAAGAGGTGATCACTTTGAATACATAAATAACAATAAGAACAGATAGGTTTTTTATTTTGTATTCTGTATTCTGTTTTTTTCTTGTTTGTGACTGTTAGATGCAGTCAGACATCCCTGCCTTTATTTGGCCATCCAGAGAAACATCTAAAGATCTGACTTTTTGCATCATTTGGGTGCAGTAATGAATAAGAACTGACATCAAATATCAGTATTATTGGCCCAGCTAAATGTTAGCTGACATCCAACTGGACTGCTAAAGAGGTAAACAAAATAGAAATTTTGTTTTTGTTTAAAAACTGTCTGACAGTATTTGTCCTTCAGTAAATCAATGGAAAAATGACCTAAATGTTGTTTGGCTTGGGGAGGTAAAATTGGGCAGTTGCTATCAAGCATATTTTTTATAGTCTTTTAGGCTTTCCTAATATAAACTGTAATTAAAAAAAAAAAAAACTTTTTTGTTTTAAAGAAACTTGGTAACCTCTGTAATGATTTTTTAACCTGCAGACAACATACAAACACAGCATGACAGATCCAAACACAGGTGAAGGATAATCATACTCTTAGTTGAACACAAACACATATATACACACACAAAAGGGAGCAAATTCTGTCAATAGTCTTTATACTTCATTAGCATAGGTGATTTGCTAAGCTGGGAAAATGATGTGCAAGGTATGTACAAAACTTACTTGAAATGCTGTTTAGGCCAAACTTAGATTTTACATTACATGCCCACGTTCAAGAACAGATCACCATTCCTTGTATGAATTCTACTGTTTGTAATGGCATTGTTTTCCCCTAGTTATTGATCAAAACCATGCACTAATATAAAAATGTTAGGGGTTTGATTTTTCATCTTTGCATGAATTATGCAGATGCATAATAATCTCTCCATAATTACCCACAAGACAGAAGGAGAGGGCCAGGACCGACCTGGACATCCCTACCTTGACATCCAGATGTAGGCACTTTGGTAGCAATGGGGCTCCCTCCAGCCCCTTTTGCCCACCGTCAGCCTACATCTGTTCAGTCACAGGGAATCCAACAACTAAATGGGGTCACCTCAAATCCAGGTGACATTCAAAAACTGGGGAAATCACTTTGCCTCTTGGGTGCAGTCTCACTTGGGTTTCCCTAGCATGAGTATCTGCTTTCCCAGGTAAGGTATGGTCACATGTATCTTTTACTGCACTCTGAGCCTTTGAAGAGAATTGGAGCACACAGGGTAGCCTCTAAAAACCCATCCTTACAAGCAAACGCACATGTTTCTATTCAAAAGCTTATCCCTCTGTGGAAAAGAAACATCTGAAACATTTTTCTCTACCAAGTTAGTTGAGTTATGAGGATGTGGGAGTAAAAGGGATGGAAACATTAACTTTTAGGGGGAAAGATGCGTTTTTCTACATCTTCAATTCAAAAGCAGCTATGTGGATTTTGCTCAGATTTTCTCAAACTTTCCACAGGCAGAGAACCAACTTGGAAAACTGCAGAATTTATACACTGCTGAAAGCATTATCTTTTAAGTCCTGACATAACTACAGAAATTTCTATCAGGGCAATGTGACTACCCACCAGATTCTCCAGGGACCTCATGTCCCAGCAGGGCAGCCTCCAACAAATGGCCACATTTCAGGTGCCAAACTGGCAGTTAGGTTCCATAGAGAAATGGGTATTTATGGAATCCGAGCATTAACTACAGTTTCAGATGCATGGAATAGTAAATAACTCATATTTAATCAGTTTCATAGAGTCTAATGAGGATTTTATTCATTTTGTATAATTTTTTTTTTTTCTTTTTCCTCATACAATACTCTTCCCCTAAAATATCCTGGATGCCTGGATGGCTCTCTGATCTAACTGGGAAATTTGTTCTTTGTTTTTGTATTTTCTCTACAGGACATTGTGTAATTAGAATTTCATGCTCTTTGAAAACTCCTTTGGGCACCAAGCAGCCCAAGACATGACAATCACAAGCCCACTGAAGTGATTTAGGAGCCTATTTAAACTGACCTATATCCTAAGCAGAAAAAGGAGTGAATCCCTTGGGATCTTTCACCATTACAGTACTGTACCTACAGAGTCTGACCATATAGACAAGACTTCTGATAAAGAATGTGATCTGCAGACCAGTGACTTTAGGATTAAAGGGGAAAAAAAAAAAAAAAAAAAAGAAAAAAAAAATCCAGGCAGGATTCTGTCAGCAATCAGCCTTCAGTTTTGCCATTTCAGAGTTAAGAAACCATATTTCTCCAACAAATCTTTGCCTGACTGCAAAGCTGCTTTGGCCAGGTCTAACCATTAGGGTTTCTATCAGCCACCCTGGAGGTGATGTTGCACCTTTGTCCAAACAGCCATGATCATTCTCCAAAATCTTTCCCATGAAAGTATTGTTAAAAACACTAATGTTTCTTTAAATACCCCTTTTTCCTCATTAAACATGTATGTTTTAACAAAATAACTCTCACTCAAAACACCTTAATCAGCTTGCTTAGCTTGAAATATTAGCTTGAAATATTTTAATTTCTTGGTGGGCAAGCACTAGAGGGTAGGAAAACAGCTCTCTGGTGCTATATTCAGTTGAACTATAGCATTTGCTTTGCCATCAGCAAATGTGACAACAGTAACTTGCACAACAGGACCAACTACTCAGTGTTTTCAGTAGTTTTCCAGTACATATAGAGTTAATTTATATAACTGCAATTACAGCTTCTGAAATTATGTTCCTCACTCAGTTTAATCAATGCTGCGCTAGATGTTTCCATTTTTACTAATTCAATCATTGAGAATGTCAACCAATGATTTTAGTCTAGAGTTTAATGCCAAGTATAATATTCTTTATCAAAATAACATGCTTATCTGGAGGATTATCAGCACACAGACTTTCAGCTTCCTGTTAATCATTACAGGTCACATTAGAGCATGAGGCTCTTTGTAAATACTCATGGTAAAGACAGTGCTATAGTATTGCTGTAGTATTTCCCCTCACAATTCTTGCTACCGTTAAGTATTCTTTGTTCTCACAATGGTGTTTCAAAATACAAAGAGGCTGATTGTGCCTGTCAAGTATACACACACACACACTCGGCCAAGAAATTCCAAGATGCCTTGGGAATTCCTATTCACCTCCTTGACATAAACTTATCCCACAGTTTCTGCTACATCAACCCTAGGGTTTGCCCTATAAACACATAGGGCTGACATAAGCAGTAGGTAAAGCAGTAGCTGATACTGAACAAGAGGAGATACTCAGGATCCCCTACAGTAAAACTTATTACCTTGCTCTGCTTGTAATGAAAGTGGCCGTGAGAGCACAGGGAGCAGGAAGACTGTTGAGGTATTTTTCAGGAAAGATGGTCCCTGAGCAAAAAGAGTGCAAGTGGTAGCAGAAACCAGCACGTGCCTCACCACTTCCACACCAGTTTTAAAGAGCAGTGTAGTCAGGATAGCTAGTGGAACCATACATCACAAATGCTATGATCATTTCAGAATATTTCGTATCACTTCAAAGAAACATTTTGGAAAAATTACTTTCCTTCCAAAGTTAACAGGCATTCAGATCACAGTCTGTTACCAATCCCAATCAAAATCATTCTTTTTAGACAACAACTATAAAATTAACTGTCCAGGAAAAAAAACCTAAGAGCACATTTCATTTAAGTAAAGTAACTAAATGATCATGACAAAGGAGAATGGCTTAGATATCATGCACTGATCAAAGGAGACAGGAGGTAGGTGCAAGGAGGGGGAAGCTTTATTATAACAGTCTCTGGGACTCTGCTCTGGCTGGCAGGTGTGTGCTGCACTGAACTGCTCTAGAAGTCATTTCTAATACTGGATTCAGCTGCAGAGGTATCTATTTCACCAAAATGCATGACAATATTTACCAGAGCAAGGAACATGATGATTAAAAAAAAAAAAAAATTTATACGCAGAACTTACCTTCATGTTGAATGTAGCATGATTACAGGAATTCAGGTGACCATAGAATGTGTAAACACGGAGACCCTAGGAATTAAACATAAAAAGAAAGCCATTAAATAAGTTATAGTGATATGTTATTCTATATTCTTGAAAATAGAAAGACCTTGATTTTATGGCTGTGTGTAAACTAAGGCTCTTTGTGTGCTAAAAACCAGCTCCTGGTTGCTCGAAGAGGAACACATTTCTCACAATTACTAAGAATATATATCCTTACTTCACATAATAGCTAGCAGAAAAGGTGCATTCAAATATGATGAAAAAAAGCCATCTCCCTTGCCAGAGGGTTTGAATTAGAAGGTGTAATCACTGCTTCCAAAAGACTGAGCTCTTGCTTTTAAGCAGTGATTCAGTATGTCTCTCAATATTCCACACACACCATTAAAGTCTTCCTTAAGGACTCACAAGCATGAAATCAAAATTAATTATCTTTTGTCATCTTCCACATTAGGCCGTAAGTGACCTACATAGTGCAGTAACATATGTCAGATGTCATCACTGATATCTGACTTGTTCTCCCAGTACAGGAGGCATCAAACCACAGTATCTCCTGATAAAAAAACTGTGAAGACAGAGGTATTAAAAACAGATGCATTTCTGTTTTCATAAAAATCATTGGCTTAATAGCTATCAGTAAAAAAATACTTTCGATTAAAAGTGAAACCCAGCTTTGAACAGTGTAATCATATCCTGAAGAACAAGTTTTTACTCTAAGAAAACTTTATTGACACTGGAATTGAAAGATAATTTTTAAGGAGTAACATAGGTGAGTCATACCTCTGTCACGCTTTTAGAGTTTATACAATCAGTTTAACTCCATTTTTATTTTCCCAATCTGCAAAAAAATACCCCAAACAAATCACTCCTACTGTGACGTAAGATATTTGAATTCTCTTTTTCACTGACAAAACCACCTACATTTTTATCATCAGTATGCTTTATCAGTGTATTCTCACTGTTTGCTACAAGTCCATTCAGGAAAGTAGTTAATGAGGTTTGACCACAAAGTAATTCTGGAGGGATGCTACTTGATAACACTCTGTAGTTCATATTACATCTCTGAACCATTTAGGAGAACTCAGTCCAACAAAATAGCAGGCAAAGGGGATTAGATTGCTGTTGCAAATATCTGAGGGGTTAAGAGCAAAGAGGGAAAAGAGCCATTGAAGCTGAAGTGCAGTGTTGATGCAGGAACATATGGGTATTCATTATCAACAGATAAATCTCAGTTGGAAATTAGAAGACAGTTCTTGAACAGTGAGATACGAAAACTCCCCTCCACTCCAAGCAGTGGGGATAAAAAAACCTCATTAATTGTAAGAAACTGCTTGAAAAGTCTGGAAATAAATGACCTTGTCCTGTATATGATCTTTTGCCTGAACTTGAAGACTGAAGAAACTCTTTCCAGTCTTGTTCATATGGCATTAGAACACAAATCTCTGATAAAGCCCAGCATTTAATGCTTCACAGAATTCCTATTGTTTAAAAAATGTCACAAAAAAAGGCAGCAGGATACTTTGACAAGTGCCATTTTGTATCTTACTGTATTTTTCATTTACCATTCTGTCTTGAAGTAGTCTCTGCTTCAAGGCTATATATACTATTGAGATCAAACTAGGAAATTAGTATTATTCCCATGGAAGGATTGCAAGACAAGCATAACAAGAAAAAAAGGCTCTGTACTGTTAAAAGCAACCCACTATCTTTAAAGAGCAAGCATACCACCCACTTTAAGCATAAAAAGATTGTCAGAGCACAGTTCTTAAGTCTCCTGAAAACTGTGGAGAACTCAAAAGGGGGAAAAGTGCTAAAAAAAACCCACACCGAAAAAACTTGTATATTTGCATGATTTCTAAATAATAAAATATGAACCAATAAATCCTGATAAAAAGAAAATTTAAATAATTATTACCCAATTATAAATTCACTGCTGGAATAGAAATGTGATTACACAGAATTCCCCAAGATATGGACAGACAAATTCAAATTGATAAAGGTAACATAATAGCAGACAAAGATAACCAAATACACAGGAGCACACTAACAAGAAAAAAATTCAAGGACATGAAATCTACCTTGTGGCCTATCAGCAATATCAATTGTACCTAGACCATGGTAACAACTGCACCAACAAATGTTGGTGCATGTTTTGCATGTAAAAAGGAGTCTTTGTAAAATAACTGCTGTTGCTCAGCAGGGCATAGTATTTACCCTTAGACACTCTCAAATACCACTATATGCACAGTAACCTTTCCACAAATACAGAAAAAGCATGCTATCACAAACCAAAAGAAAAAGAAAACCACATGGATGTCTTGCCTCAAAATGAATGTGAAATTTCCAATTTCCCTTCCATAAGTCAATTCAGTATAAACCAACTGAAAAGGATTTTAATAATAGTAATAACATAAATAATAAAAGCTAGACAAAGGCAATGGTTCTTCAAAGTGTTTCTCAATACTATCGCTGAAACTTCATTTCCAAAGTACCACTTTATTTTTATTCAATGCACAGCTACTGTTTTCTTTACCAACACCAGGAAATCTGAGTTTTGCAGACAGAGATGCCAGAAAAACAAAACTGGAAAGCTTACTATTTAGCTGTAATGTCCCAGCAAAATCAAACAGTAATAAATATTCTCTGGATCAGAGCTTATGTTAAGACAGCACTGAGCTTTCAGCATCAAGAGCTCAGCCGTAAGTTAATGATACCCCTTTTGCACAGGCATTCTGCTTTTCAGTCTTTAATTATAAAATAACCTACTATAACACCGCCAGGACTCCTGCTTCATTCATAGAATCACAGAATCATTGAAAGGTCTGG
>JMFS01057361.1:0-16862 GCA_000699545.1 Podiceps cristatus | reverse complement strand
TCTTTGACCTTCCTTTTCCAGTTGATATACCGGTGATTTTATCCGGTGATATGAGAGAGCTTGTCTGAAAATAATCCCTTGCTGTTCTCAATAAAGTTTGAAAACTATGGCGATGTCCGTGGGTGTGTGTGCTCCAGGAGAGCAGTATGATGTACGGATCATTGCTAGAGTAAACACACACAGAGATCCTTGTTCACAATTTGGGAACACTCTAGTAGATGTGTTTCAACTTCTCTACTGAAATCAAGCAGGATTTGCAGAAACCACTCTTTTAGGAGGCTATTATTAGCTGCTCTTCCAGTGTGTTGTGGTTTAACCCCCCAAAGGTAACTGGACCATGTAGCCGCTCCCCTCCCCCCCCCCCCCCCGGCCGGGGGGGGGCCCCCCTTCCACTAGACCTGGATGCTTAAAGCCCCATCAAACCTGGCCTTGAACACTTCCAGGGAGGGGACAATTTTGTTTCCGAAGCTTTACAAATGGATTAAGTGTGTCAAGTTTACTCTTCAGCAGCTTGACCAAAGGCGGCCTTGACTGCAGCAGTCATGGCTTATTTGGCACAGTTTATCATCTCTGTTTCCACAGATTTCTCTGTTCACAGTCAGTAAAAAAAAAAAAAAAAATGAAAAGAAGGTATCAAGAAGGGAACATGAACAGAAAATGAACCGAACAAGGAAACAGACAGAGAGGGGGCTGAGTCAGTCAATGGCTGACTCTCCTTTATACTGGGCATGATGCCTATGGTGTGGAATACTCTTTGTCCAGTTTAGATCAACTCTTCTGGCTGTGCCCCTCCCAAGGTTTTGCACCTGCACATCAGTAAAACCTGGGAAACTGCAAAATGTCCTTGATCGTTCAGCAGCAACAAACACCAGCAGCATGCTGTCACTGTTCTGCACATACTAAATCCAAAACACAGGAGCTGCTGAAAACAAAACTAGCTACGTCCTGGCTGAAACAAGACAACAGTGGGTTTATTCACCAACAATTAAATAGAATCCAAAGCTCTGATGATTAAAAAAAAAAAAAAAAAAGGTGGTGTTAATCAAGACATCTCCTTTTCTAAAAATAAGGATAAAAGTCATGAGACTAAAAATCAAACAAGGCATTTTCCTTCAGTTGTTCTTTACAACAACTCAAAGAGATCAAGGCTTTTTTTCCCTTCAGAAGGCCTTGTATCAATTAGCAGAGAACATCACACATCCCACCCTCATTCAGCTACAGCACAGAAACATGCTCAGGGTACACACACTCTCCTTTCCGTGTCGGTGAGCAAAGCCAGCCCTGCCAGAACTCATTACTGTTCACTCGACTTCCAAGGAGAGGGACTGGAGAGCTTAGAGTTAAAAGCCAAAGGATATTAGTCACAAGGCATTTCATTCATTAATGTTCCCTCCTGCTGTGAGGGAGATAGGTCATCAACACCCTGCCCCTGAAGATGTGAACACAAGCAATTTTTGATACACAGCTCCTGTTATAAATCACTATTTGTATCTTCCCAAAATGTTTTCTCTGTCACTCACAAGCACATATGACTACTGACATCAAAATCACCTTTACTGACAGCGTGGAGCTTTTCCTACACCCCGAGTCCTGCCCTGGGAACAACTGGCAGGACGGTGCCCCCATGGCCATATCAGAACCTGCTGCTGCCTCCACCATCAGTCCCAGCTTTTCCTGCGAGTGAGCGGCTGCCTTCAGAGCCAGCCTGCGAGCAAGCAGCTAACAGGCAGCTGCTCCAGCCGTTCTCAGCAACTGCAATTGACAGTCATGCAAGCTTTGGTGGTTTTTTTTGTTGTTGTTGTAGTTTTTTTAAAAAAACAAACAATCCAACCAACCAACCCACCCAACCTACTGTAACTGTAGCAGGGAAGGGAAATTAGGAGGCCCCAAATGCATTTTGCTGAGCTTAAAATAGAGAAGAATGGGAGTTCTGGTGCACAGGCATTTGTGCTTTCTTATAAATAAAGGAGAGCATGTCGGGGCAGGAAGGTGAAGGGGAGCAACACGGAAGTCATGACACGGAAGTCCTCCTTTCAGGATAATATCAAGCCTGATGGGAGACGGAAAAAAAAATAATTTTTTTAAAAAAAGCTATCCTGAGGCATATTTCTCTCCTCTGCATCACAACAGATCAATGAACTAATGGTCTTGTCTGCTGTAAGCAGACATCTGCACAGTTCAGGACCAGGCCCCAAAGATGCTGCTGCAGATGGAGATGTGTGGGATACGGAGTTAATGCTGCTGAATACAAGCACTGTTTAGTAGTTTGAGAGTAGAACAGAATACAGACACTCAGGAGTGCAAAGGGTGCCCTTCACCACCCACTGGGTTCTCAAAGCACAGCTAAAACTCACCCTTTCCAAAATCACATTGCAGAAAGTTTGATCATCAGTTGCTGACTTTTAAACCCTTCTGCTAAACATGATGTAATGCTTTATTTGTACAGGCCAGTTCACAGCATCAGTGCTACCGTATTAAGCAGGCCATTGGGTCTTCCTCTTGCCCTGTATAGGAATCGAGAAGTGATTGCAAATAGATTAAACCAGTCAGGACTAGCATAAAAAATGATGCAGAAATCTGATGTAGGTATTACCTACAATGAAAAATTTTAAAAAACTGAAAGCCAAGATCAGAGATCTATAAATATCACACTAGATCTCTGGCAGCTGACCACAAATCGTAAGTAACTAAAGTCCATTAGTAGTCCTGACAAGATATGTGATGAATATTCAAAGACTGTAATGGACACGAGAAATGTTAGAAAAAGCCTATTCCTTCTTAAAATGTTAACTCTTTACTTAAAACTCAACAAGATCTTACTGAAATTACACACTTCATAAAGGACAATGTAGGGTTATCTTAAGTACATGCCTCACACAGCTTTTGTCATTAAAAGTCATAGAAGAGAAGACTTATCAAGTGCTACTAAACACAAAAGATACCCATTGCTGTTCAGCAAGTGCCTGATCAATGAATCACTGGAACCAGAGCAAATGCATGGAGATACCTTGGCTGACAGTACTGCATTCCTTCTCATCTTTTCCTTCAACCCAAGAACAGAACTTGACAGCAAGACAAGTATTAACTAATATTCAATACCATTAGTACCAGCACACACCCCCCCCCAATCCCATACATGTGCCTTTTTGCTCTTTTACATTTAGCTTTATGTATCATACTGTGATGCTATTCTTACAGTCAGTTGAACTTTTGCTATGACTAAAAAGTTCTGGAGATGAAAGAAAAATCAAATGAGTTCTCGGTCCTCTAAACATAGGTGTGACTCTATTTAAAAGTTAGGAGGAGTTATACTTAGCTGACAAAGCATGTAGATGTACTATGTCCTTCACATTATACCAAAATGGAAAGTGTATAATTGCCCACACTCAAACCCCCTAAGAAAAATCTTGTTTATATTTGAACATCTGCAAACAGTTTGATTGCAGTCTGGGGCACACGCAGTGAGAACATGTGTGGCCTTACTAGAAGCTGGTGTGGCCGAGCCCCCTCCATGGCAGCCTCTATCTCCAACCCAGCACCACCAGTTTCCTCCAGAGCCTCAGCCCACGCTCAGACTGTGGCCAGCCACTGTATGGGTGTCAGTACCACAGGGACCTCAGCTCTGGTCTGTTCTTCACCATTGCAAAAGCTCTCGCATTTCCACAAATTTGAGAGCAGGCTCTTTCTCCCACACTCAAATATCCCAGGAGCCAAATGTAAACCTTAGCTAAACAGCAGGATTAGATTCACAAACACCAGCTCACCGTTGATCCCCTACCTACGGGGAAGTCGTAAGGCTTTTCAAAACAATACATTGCTTCCTATCATGCCAGGCCACCCCACACAGAGCCACCAAACTCATCTTCCAAGAAGTGATGCAACGGTGAAGATTCGTGCACGCTCCAGGAAAGAGCTTGATCTGGCTTTGATTGTGTCAAAATAATGGTTTATGCTTTCTTTGGTGAAAGCCCAATTAATACACAGAATAATTCTAGGTTGCCTTTCTATAAAATGTTGTGGTTTGAGTTGGCAGAGTCAAGAACATGGAGCAGGATTAATCCTTCCAGACCATCACAGCAGCACAATCCTGTGGCAGAGCTTGCTTAGCCTTAGGTGTCTGTTAAGTAATAGACTGTAATTGTGAGGAAACAAAGTGATAATGCAGACATTTGGGGTATTAGGCTCCTCATCTACTCCCATAAAAGCCTGTTGAATGTCCATCAATATTACAGGCTAACAACAATTGAGAGATGTTGCTGCAGCATTAAGAACTACTTTTCTATAAAGTTAGCATGAAAATAAAATACAACACCTCATTCTCACATGAGAAAGATTACTGATTAAATACGAACACAACCTGCTTATGCAACCGATATTTAATTGCAGAGCTCTACAAGGTCCAACTAAGAATTTAAGTCAGCACTGAAGGAACTGCTTCCTGGCTCAGCACCCCATCCCTAGAAATTAGACTTCTCTCTCACCTCTCTCTCACCTGCTCTGCGTCAACCCAGCATTTGCAATTAGAGAACTGAGAAGACTATTGTTTTAACTGGGAGCAAGTCTGAGCATTTAGGGATGAGAAGACACAGCTTCCACTCACTCTTTTCATTATTGGTAACCCAAGGACCACCCACAGATGCAGAGTACAGCATTAGAAGCCTCACTGCATTCTCTCCAGTACTGAGACAGTGCACTGTGGAAGGTTTTATTCCCCAACAAAGCTTTTATCTATATGGCTAAATGTGTATGGAATTCTGCAGTAATACTCATAGAACTTCTATTCTTCTCTTTTTTTTTTTTTTTTTTTTTTTTATTAATACAATAGTGAATGGGCATTAGTATCTCATCTCATGAAGAATCCTCTCAACTAAGCTTGCCTGCCAAGTGGGCACACCCATTCAAAGAACAACAAGAGGAAGTAAGTCGCATCCTGCAAAACATATTTAATGTAAAGTCCATCATGCTGCTGCTCACTGAACAGGACAGTGGCTTCCTCTGGTGTAGCAATGATAGAGGCTTTTGTGAACAAACCCTGGTCCACAAGGAGTCAGAAATACAGTTGCATAAACACTGTCTAGCACATAAAAATACCTGTGAGTTGTTAGTACAGAATGAACCAAAACATGAGGCACTTTGGGGGAAAAGAAAACTTAAAAAAAAACCCAAACAAACCAACAACAAAAACACAACCTCAGACTAATTATTTAAAATACCTAAGCACACTTTTAATCGTTGAAGTAGCAAAGGAGACTGAATGATAACTGTGGAATCACTTACTGCGTATGTTGAAGTTACCTGTGCTCAGTTAAGCTCAGCTGCTCATTTACCTTGTACACAGAGAGATTTATAAAACCCAAACCTACTGTCAGGCCTAGTCTTCAATCATTCTGACATGTGCACACAAGACTACACAAGACGTATTGTTAAATATACCATTACTAGTGATTTCTGCACTGCAAAAGCAGACTTTTTCTTGTTCTCTTAATAGCCTTTTCATTAAAAACTCCTTATACCTGAATAGCAAATTTATTTTCCACTTAGAACGTGAGCAAAGGCCCACAGAATTTAATCTAACTACAGCTGCATTATCTTTTGTGTCCAGTTAGTACTGTATCTACAACAAATTCCAGATGAGTCTCTCGATTCTCTTTCACATTTCTTGCTTGCAGCCCAAATCCAGACTTCACACTGAACTACAGCATATCCGCTTACCAATAAACATTAGACACAGACCCATCTGGGCCTTCATTTTAAAGGTCTGAGTAAAAAGCAAGAAGGGAGGGTGAAAAACCCAGCCTTCTCCTTGTAACACAATTTCTGCCCTCAGCAACTACCAGCTGTAACAGAACACACAGCCAAGTCAGTGGTGTGTCCCATTTAATCTTAAACATGCAGCTGAATCAATGCTCGATAAAGCTGGAGGGAGTGCTGCCAGGGTACTTGCCACCATGCTCACACATCTAGCTGTTAGTTATATCACTGTCAGAAACAATTCAAGGGCAGGCTCTTCCTATGATTAAAAAAAAAAAAAAACAACAACAACAAAAAAAAACCACAAAACCAAAACCAACAAAACCACAACTCCACAAGATGCTTTCTGGAGGAAAGGAAAGGATTAGGGAAGAGAGAACTACAAAATACAGGAAAAAACCGAAGCACCAGTGCATTACTTAAACAGGGGAAAATATGGCACAAAGGCTTCCTGCAAAGCCACATCCCTCCCGTGGGTTCCCGCCAGCAAGCCATGCACACAAGGAGGCAGCAGCCCCGCCATGACGTCCCAAACGTGCTGGTAGCTATTTTTACCTAGCCCCGTCAGGGTTACAGCAGTTGCTGCTTATTTCAGAGCAGAGTGCCGGACAGAATCAAGAAATAATATAAACTGTCCTCACTGGCAGACAGAAAGAGCAAGAGGTTTCACTGAAATGTATAGCACAAAAGGCAGACCTGCACACAATCATGTATGTGCTGAAGCGATGATGAATCCCACCGCTTCGTTCAAGTCCACTCTAAGCAGCACCCACAGCACCCAAAGAAACTGCTCCCAGGCCCAGTTATCTGGGATTCCTCACTGCTTTGTAGCCATTCCAAGGGCTCCTAAGTCACCAAATTGTCATGACACGGTATCAGCAGCAAAGCAAGTGCCTCCTCTTTCTCTGCAAACATTTAAATACTTCTCGTACTTCTCATGATTTAAGTTCATTTTTGTTTTTCACTTTATGAGCAAAATCCGGTCTCCCAACACCCAGACTTGACAGTACCATGGGCTGCTTTGGCACCTCCTATGTAGATTCCTTCAAGTGCCATATTGTTTTAATAATCAGAGAACATCTGCATTTACTATCATCAGGAAGATTCCTGCTTCCTTGTTATGCCCCTGGGCCATTCCTTAGAATAACTCAAAAGTAAATACTTATTCTATACCATAAATTCAAAAAAAAAAAAAACCCAACACATTATATCAGTTTCACATTCGTCTTCCTCATTTTGTAGATACACGATCACTGATATTTCCAGATACCCATTTTCCGACTACCTGAGGAATGATAATCAGGTACCCATGTACCTTGTGTACAGACCTCAGACTTCATCACAGACTCCACCTGAATAATAAATATGTCCGCATTTGGCACCAAATAACAAGAGGTGGCTTAATCCCTGTTACCATACAGGCAACCACAAACAATCCAACCTTCCAGCACTGGGCTTTGGTCACTGACGTTGCTTTGTTCAATTATAACAAACTACTGCAATTCTGCAGAATTTTAAAGAGTTGTTTAGGAACACCAAAGACATGAAAATCCACATTAACACAAGCCCATTCTTTTATTTCCTTGACACCTTGACATGTAAAGGCATCAAAAGGAGTCACAAAACACCACCTGAAGCCAGAACAATAGGGATCCCTAATATTAACCACCTTGATATTCCCAAATAAAACCCAAGGTCTTTTTTTAAAGCATAGATAGTCTGCCTTTGTTCTTTGGGAATTCCTGATGTACTTTAGAGCCACACATTAACTAGTTGTGCCACTGTATGAGAGAAAGGGATTTTTCTTCTGCCTATTGAGTAACTCCAAAGCTCACAGGAGCAATTTAAGGACCTTTCTAGTTAACTATTGACAAATGCCATTCTTGCCATTTCCAGCCATAATTGATGTCTCAACAATACAACTTGAGGACAAAGTCCCGTTTCCACTACCTGCCCTAAATTTTACACCAAGGGCTTAAGTTTTGCTTTCATTTACAGGAATACAAGTGGACGATGATAATGATTTAGATTGATAAAAACAAGGATAGAAAGTGGACCGTATCAGAAGAGATACCTAATCTTCATACATGCTACATAGATTCTGTTTGTATGACAGAAAGAAACAAGCAGTCAGTACATTTGAAATCTTCCCCAGATTTAAAAATACGCCATTCTGGTAAGGATTTCTTGCCACTTTTTTGTACCATTTCTGGTTTTAGTAAGACAACCTAAAGACACCCAGGAAGCCTCAACTGAATACAGATGCTAATTTTTTCCATGGTCAGTGCTCAAAAAAAATCATAAAAACAAAGTCTTCATTCTTCAGTTCTTAATGATTTTAATAAGGACCATGTGTTGTTTAGAATTACAAAAAATTACCACTCAGAGGCTGTAAATGCAGAGGTCCTGCTGCTATGAATTACAGATCTCCATTAAAAACATCGATCCTTTCGTGCTTGCCAGTCTTCCAGCTATGCAAGGCCCTTGTGTTTAAAATGCTGAGCATTCCTTGAATTGGGACTCTCCAAATGACTGAAACCATGTCACTTTATAGAATCTTGCAGATTCTTTGGTCAATTCATTTTTCTTCAATTAGATCTAAATTTAACACAGAGTCTTAGAAATGAAATTTTCAGTTCATCCGTTACCCCTAAAGTGCAGGGTTCTCCTCACAAGGCTTTAACCTAATACACACACACAAAACTGCTATTGTTCACACAAGGGTATCTTCACTAGCACACAGCTGCTGCAAAAGCAAAGCTGAAGCAACGTGAAGTCACCCACTACAGTGTCCAGCTTGCGTTCTGCATGCAGGATGCCAGGGACAGTCCACGCTGACCACAGTGAGATCAGCAGCCAAATATAGCCCAAAGGCAGTCTCACTGCTGTTGTCTATCCTCCTCCCTGGCAACACAGCAGAACAGCATTGATCCAAATGGAGTGCATTAAGACATTAAAACTTATGTTACTGTACATATCCTGCCTGAACTGCAAAGGAATAAGGTTGTTGGAAATGCCAGTGGGTTAGAGTAAGAAGAATACAGGTGAACAGCCAAGAAATCCACAAGCTAGAACACAAAACACAAAAAAACATGCAGATGGGTGCACTATACTACAAAATAGTAAGGATTTATTAGTAGATATTGGATTTCTATTGATGAAATACAGCTACACCAGGAATAATTTTGTGCAAAAGCATTAGCTGGCAATCATCAAAAGCACAAAGCCCTTCAACATCAGTCCTGCAGTCTTAAGTCCCTGTTAAGTGAGCAGAAAAAAGGTGACAGACGAGTTGACATGGAAACAGAGAGGTAAATTAAAATCAACACTCATAGAAATTCAATGATGGAGGCCAGAGTCTTGATTTCGGGAGGAGTTAAACCATGCATGCCAGCACAAAGATCACCACAGCCATGACTATTCCTAGGAGCCACTTTTTAGAGCTGCTTTCCCCCGTATTTACAAAGGAAGGCATGTCACCCTGAAGTTCAGTCCCATAAATACAAACAGCAAATAACAGAAGTGACTTCTTGCACTTCAGCTGGAAATAATGGTCTTTGCTCAAATTGCACTAAACAGTATAAATAAAACTGATGAGAAAAAACATTCCTCAAAACAGGCCAATTTCTCAGCCACATAAGAGTTAGAATGTGTCTACAGGAGTTGGATGGCAGAATTACTTCATTTAGACACTTTGCCCTTCCACCAAATTCCTTTTATTTATTTTTTAAAATAAAAGACAGACCAGTCAGCATGGTCCATGCATTGGAAGTTTGAGTCTTGGAGCTTACTCAGCAGTTTGTTTATATGGATGCAACTCCACTCATCACCCCAGACACGTTGCAGATTTACCCTCGTGCAAGTAAATGCCAGATCATACATAGAATCACAGAATCACAGAATCACAGAAAGGTCTGGGTTGGAAGGGACCCCAAGGATCATAGAGTTCCACCCCCCCTGCCATAGGCAGGGACACCAACCTCCAGGCCTGGATCTACACGAGGTTGCCCAGGGCCCCATCCAACCTGGCCTTGAACACCTCCAGGCCTGGGGCATCCACCACCTCTCTGGGTAGCGTCTTCCAGAACCTCGCCACTCTCTCTGTAAAAAACTTCCCCCTAATATCTAATTTAAACCTTCCCTCCTTCAGCTTTAGTCCATTCCCCCTTGTCCTGCCATTTTCTCCCCTTTTAAAAAGTTGATTCCCCTCCTGTTTGTACGCTCCCTTCAGGTACTGGAAGGCTGCAATGAGGTGCCCCCGCAGCCTTCTCTTCTCGAGGCTGAACAAGCCCAGCTCCCTCAGCCTCTCTTCGTAGGGGAGGTGCTCCAGCCCTCTAATCATCTTCGTGGATGTAAGAGAACGCACACCTCCTAATACATACAAGTAGGGAAGGGGCTTCTACGGCAAACACCACGCCACTGGGATTGTCAACAAGGACATGGCAGTTCCCCTCCCAGCAAACCAGTGCAACTTTCATTGCCATCGCTAAGTAGCTAACTAGGAGAATGCAATTTAAGGTCAGACACAGACAAGGATTTACAGGCTCACATCCACGTTTGTGGATGCTCAGAATTACAGTCAGGTTCAAGCAGATTGTGGAAGACTAGGAAAAGGACTGAATGGTAAACTCCTTTTATAATAAGTGAGGCGTGGTTTGAGCTTCTCCCTCAGAGCAACTAGAGCTCTAAGAAAATCAAAAGCCTGTTATGTATTTAAAGATTTTCAACAAGGGCGGTTTAAAACACAGCCTTTATTTCAGACAGTAGCTTCTCAGTTCCACCAGGACAGATTTAAGCTTTGCCCAGGGGAGGGGAGGAAGTGACTGAGTCTCATCATTTGCAAGACAGAGCTGCTAAATTTGTGGGAGACTCCTTGTCTAGCTGCCTTATCACACCAAGGCCCAGTGTCTGAAATCAGGATAAACTCAGGATGAATTCTCCAAATTGGAGGTAATCTTCCAAAGTGGATGTAATCTGAGAAACTCAAAGACATCCTGTGAACATGGTCTGTTCCTGACCTCCAAAAAATTTCAGAGGAATTGTAGTTTAAAACAAACAAAGACACAAAAACCCCCACCACACCAAAACACACACCAAAACCCAAAATGGGTCTTCAGGGGAAAAAACAAACCAACCAACACAAAAACAAACCAAAAAGCCACCCCCTCCAATCAGTAGCCTGTCCTTGCCAGCAATGCGGCAGCAAGCAAGCAACAGGGAAGAGTCAAGAAAAAGCTGTCTACAAATTAGTCCTACACAATCACAGGCTACTGAAAAGAGACTAGAATTATTTAAAATAAATGGCAGATAACAGGACAAGAGGCTGATGACTTTTTTTTTTTTTTTTTATAAAGGACTATAAAAAAAAGAAAACTCATGTAGATTTTTAAATTATTGGCTGAACTGTAAAGCACCTCAACAGATAAGGAAACCATAAAAAAAAAAAAACAAAACAAAACAAAAAAAAAAACCAAAACCAAACAAAGCACCAAAATCTTCAAAGTTAAAGGATGCATCAAAACTTGCAGGATTCCACAAAGAAAAGATGGAATTTCCAAACTCTTCAGAGAATTGCTGAGCAGACACTTAATATTAGCAAAGAGGAGTTTAACTACAGTTAGAAATCAACAATATCATTACAATAAGTTCCAGAGTGTCTTGAAAACCTTTGTCAAAGACAAGAAACCTGAATAATCTACTTTGTTCCTTTACTCCAAAGCTCCAAACAATTCAGAAATAAAAACCAGCAAATTAAGTCTGTGAATTTTGGAGTCTTTGAACACAGACCATGGTCAGAGCTCCTAAAATAGCTGGTGGAATACATCTGCTTATAGCTAAGTCAAAACATAAATATATCTGGTATTTCATTAAAGAATTAATTTCCAACTAAGACGACCAAGACTTTCTATGTACATCTAGTGAACTGACTTTCTCCCCCCTCCAGACAAATTTAAAAATAATTACATGTAATTTATCATGTCAGAAGAATCTCATTTTTGTCACCTTGTTCCATGGGTAATTGTTTCCAACTGTAAGCTTAGGTACAAAGTGCTACTTATGCAGATCCAGTATGACTGCACATGCACTGCGTAAAGGTGTGCAGAACTCTGCGGTCTGCATGGCAGACAGTAAGTACAACCATGCCGATAAATGTAAAATCCTGACCACAAATAGCAGATCCCAAATTGCTTGTTAAACAATACGAGACAGAATTGCACACCCAGAAACCCAACAGAAAGAGGTAAGGGCTAAGTTCAGACTCTCACTTTTTAAGCAGTATTAATGAAGTGATGGCAAAGTATTGTTTAAAAATAAGAAGAAAGTATTTTTCTTCCTCTGAATGGATCTAATTCTATTTTCTTGTGCTCCCAAGTTCATCACAACCCTGATCTTGCAGGGTAGGAGACTGCTGCAAAGCAGAGCAGCAGGAAGCAGGGAGGAATGTTTACATTCCTCTTGCTGACTTCCATACCCACTGAAAAGAAACAATTGTCATTATCAACTTTAAAAAAAAAAAAAAGTGCATACAGAAAACTTCATTTAGGATTTTGGACACAGGAGGGAAATTAATTTTTTAACTGCTGCAAGGACTAATTCAAAGGCCACTTTCTGTCAGCACAACTGTTCAGCCAGCTCTTTCTTCGGTTTCACTTATGGTTTTGTTCTCCAAGACAGGGGACGGCTGTTAAAGATTTTTACTGCATCTCCAGTCAGAGGCCCTTCACGTGGGTGCAGCCCGCTTTCTGAATGCTTGCTACATATGGCAGACGCTAATTGAATGCCCATCTTTAAACAAGTAAACACATCTTGACTCAAGTTCTGTAGAAACATAATGCAGGTTTTGTTGTCGTTAATTATAACCCAAACATCTCTATCAAGGTTCAGCTGCCTGAAGTCACCTGCCTGAGGAGGTTATGCATTTCAATCCACCTGCCAGCATCCTCACAAGAACCACCAACTCTTACACTTTGGTGAGACCAGACTATTCCAGGAGTCATCTAGCCTGTATACACACTAAGAAAGCCAAACCCAGGTCTGATCTTTGTAAGAATGTTACAAATGTTTATATATCTGGTCATACATGAACATGAATGAAAAAAGAAGATTTATATGACAACTGAGGATTTTATATAATAATAATTTACAATACTACAGGATTTCAGGTCCTATTGCTGGAATCATCCCATTGAAACTCCCCAAATTATTACCACCCCCCCCCCCCCAGGAACTTGTGTTAAAACATGCAATAAAAGCAAGTTTCTGGATACCTTTTACAGTAGCACATTCAATGAAGAGCTGGGCACCAACTTGTGCTCCCATTCTTGCCCCCTCCCTCCTTACTACTCAACTGCTTTTCCTTATTTAAGAACCTTTAAAAAATAAATCCACATATTTATGAGCAAATAAACTTCTGACTGCAGCTTGCCCTACAGACACAGTAACTCACCTGAAAAGAGGCATAAAAGCCTTGTGTTAACAAGTGATCAAAAGGCAGTCTCCTCCTTTCCCCGAGGGTGTAATTTGTTGCATATCATGTTTATTAATCCGCATCAACAATCCCAGAAGAGACATCAGAAGTTAACCCCCCTCCTCACTGATTTAGGACACAACACTACTGCCACAACAAACAGCAGTAATTGAGGTACAGTTTTATGCACACAGTTGCCTTGATTCAAAGGAGCCAACCCACACTGCCAGGACTGTTAGACATAACGCTTACACGGTGCACAGCCGGTGGCCAAGGAGCCGACCGTCATAGGGAAACTCATCTCCCTGCCGCCATGGTAGTCAGGATAAGGACTTCAACAAGCAAAAACTTCTCCCAAGCTTCAAACCAAACACAATACAAGGAAGTGGTAACTAATTGACAACTTCTTATTCCCTGTTGGGGATTTTCAAGTAGGATCTACGCAGACCAACCAAAAAGCGTGAGTTCCCTCAACAAATTATCCAGACCATTGTTGTATGGGTCGGTTGGACAGTGGCCCAAACAATAAGCTGTTTTTAGAAAACGGTGGATTTATCCTCTTATGTGGCATGAGGGAGGGATTTAGCCTTAATTTAGCACCATTTAGAAAAGATTACCCTTTAATTGCAATAGGAGTTGGCTGACACGGGCAGCAGTGAAAAAGCCTTTATCCTGCAAAGCGTCCAACTGGCCAGCAACAGCTCCACAGCCAGAAGCAGAGAGCCAGCCCGGGCTGACCTCAGCTGGCCCTGAGGCTGGGCAGGATGGCCACCCCAGGAGGGCAGGCAAAGGGTACCCAGCAGCACTGCAGCTGCTAGTGCCTCTGCAGAATTAATGGCATCCAAAGGAAGACACTAACCCCTCATTCATTGGCATGCAGATCAGGAGGAGCCTGCCCTGCTGAGGGGCAGAGAAGCTGCCACAACACACAGGCAGGAGCTGCAGCCTTTTGAAGGGCTCAGATGTAAATAAAACACGGGGCCAAGACCAGCACTGGTTCAACTTGGGGCCCTGACTGGTTCAGGCTGAGATCACGTCTTAGGGGAGATGCCGATTTCTGCCATTTTGGTGTCTGTTTGGCCATGTCAGCTGAAGCAGCTCCCCGCAGACTGCAGCTCGCTGTGCCACTCTGCTCTTACCTGGGTACAGGCATCGAGCTGCATCTTCGAGCAGTGACAGCTCTGCTGGAGCAGACCTCCGTATGCCTCACGTGTAGGGTTGCCAGAGCCCTGCCAAGATCCAGTAGCTCATAGCCACTCAGGAGCCTGTTGAAAGTGTCATTTGGAGCTCTTCCAGAACAGGGTCCAGGAACGTTTAATTTTCATTCAAACAGATTTTGCTGCAGCAGTAAGACCTGTCTTATACCCGTGCTCAAACAATAAACTGGAATAATCCCAGTTTAGGCTGGCCTAGGACATCCTGGAACCTACTGCACAGTTTAACTCAACCCAGCTTTATTTTTAAAAGTTCAATGAAAAGTAGTAACTTTTATGCATAGACAAGGCCTTAAGCCAAGGTTAAACCTCCTCCCCTCCACTTCATAACCTGCTTGGCCATGCCTGACATTTCTCACGGCCTTAGGCCTGAAAGATGCTGCTGCTGCCACCCAGTCAGCTGGGCCGTGCGAACATACTGGGAACCAGGGAGGAGAGAAAGGCTCTTCAGCAAGGAGGCTGGGAGCTGAGGAAGAAAATTGTCAGGAAAGGACTGAGTAGATAAGGAGCCACAAGAACAACCAGTGTCAAGGAAGAAAGCAAGTCTTGTAAGGAGGAGGCAAAGAGCACGTGTCCATGGGAAAAGATGAGAGAAGTCAGTCAAGACAGTGGCACAGGGTAGGAGTGGAAGCAGGGAGATCAAGAGAACCTGCACACCAGAGACTGCAATGGACTTAAGGAGGAAACTGAGGAAGAGGAACGAAACCAAGGGCAGGAAGAATTAGGAGCGGGAAGAAGAGACACGAGCCTGTAGCTACTTGACCACATTGCCCTTCAGATATGAGTGGGTAGCCCACTGTCCTCGTGCCCTTTATGCAGTAACTGCTTCCAACTTCTTAGCCTACAGCTGAAGTTTGTCTTCCACACTGGTCTCCAAGGTAAAGATCAAAAAGCATGGCCTCCAACAGAGCTGCTTAAGACTCCTTTAAAATATCACACATTAACCAAACCTAGCTAACCAGCAACTGTCAGAGATACAAGTGTATTCAAGACATTCTTTCCGTTTAAGTCTTTCCATAGGACAGGGAAATCATCCTAGTCAGGACAAGGAACAGTGTTCTTTTAAGCTTACCAGTATGCAAGAACTATGCTTTTTGTCTAGTTTTCACACATGCAAGCAGATAGTTTCTGACCTTCTTTTAGCTGCATCAGAAGCTACAGAAGAAAAAGTGGATGACCAAACTTAAGTTTCAGCAAGTAAGCACATACTAGTTTGAAATCCTGTGGATTATTTGAGAACAATACCCGACTTGCATAATTCTGTCATTTGCCCAGGGCATTCTTTGCAGAACATATGAGTTCCCTTCAACACCAAGTAGCCTGGCATTGCACTCAAAAATGCCTTGGAAGACACTTTAGAGGAAAAAACAGTAGTGGGATTTTGACTTGCTTGTGTTTGTTTTTTAATGAGGGATACATTTTTACATTTTTGCAGTTATCCATTCGGAGTGCTTATGTCATATCATCTGACTGAATAAACCACTGCAAAACACTCCTTACTTTGCATGCTGCTAAAAGAAGTTCATTGCTCTGTTACTCTCCCCAGGACCGAATGTGAAGCGTTTCCGCATGCTCTGGTGCAATTGCATGGATGCTGAAGTTACTGCCAACAGAAGACTGAAAGCATCTATCTACGTTTAAGATGTAACGTGAAGAGACACGCATTACGCTTAGAGACTGAGCCTGGAAAGAAACCAGACCCCAAAAACGCAATACATATTTAACATAACCACACAGCAGGGACACAGCAGACACACGAAGATGTTTACAGTGCCATAGAGTGCATAAGCTACAGCTCTGTGTTCAGCTTCATGAGTTGCTGTAGGATACCTCCATTCATGTTTTCCCTACTCTGGTCACAAAGAGGAAATTTATCAAAAATACATTTTCCCAGATTTAGAAAAGTAAGCAAGTGACCGTAGTAAAAAGCAAAGTCTAGACTGAAGTCAGTTTTAAAGCTACATTCTTCAACCTTTCAGAATCGAACACATGGCTCTTCTGAAGAGCATGCTTAATAGCACTCTGCCCACCATTCCTTGGATATTATTAGACTTCTTTGCATTCACTGCTACTGCTGCTGCTGCTGTTCAGGACTAATGTCTAAAGCATGATTAGTTAAAAATCAAACTAAAATCCCAACACAGAACTGAGAGAAGTAGAGCCCCATCTTGCACTCAGTGACATAACGGAACTAGATCAGCTTTTTTAAGGCTACAAGGAAGAATTCTCTGTCTCTCCAAGAGCTCATTTCACATTTAGAGATGGAATTTGAGCAAGTTCATTTGTTGCATTATAGAAAGACACTGTTTTGAAGCACTTAAAGGCCTCAAAGAAAAAAAAAAAAAAGAAAGGGAGTAAGAGGAATTCTAGCTGTCCCCACGGATGTTATGCAAATTCTTCCAATGTAGCTTTTCCATTATTACAGTGGT
>KL269048.1:3424-13486 GCA_000699545.1 Podiceps cristatus | reverse complement strand
CTGATGGTTGTTGTGATGTTCCTCAGTGGCTTGACTCTTGAGTACATAGGCATCTACATGGCGTACTTTTACAACAAGCTTCTCTACCCAAGCAAAAATATCTTGCCACAATTTGGTGGCCGAAATGGGTTTACCTCTGCGCTGCCAGTTACTCTCCTTCCATTGCTGCAACCATCCCCACAAGGCATTTGCCACCATCCATGAGTCGGTATAGAGGTAGAGCTTTGGCCACATTTCTTGTTCAGCAATGTCTAAAGCCAACTGGATGGCTTTAACCTCTGCAAATTGACTCGATTCACCTTGTCCTTCAACGGCTTCTGCAACTGTCCATGTAGGACTCTACACGGCAGCTTTCCACTTTTGATGTTTTCCTACAGTGAGACAAGATCCATCAGTGAACAGGGCATACCACTTTCCATCGTCTGGCAGTCGATTATATGGTGGGGCCTCACTGTGCTTCAGTGTCGATAACTTCTGAAGCAGCTCAAACTCCATATGCTGCCAGTATCTCTTTTTCAGTTGGAGTGTAGTGGGCCTCACATCCTCTGTATCCCCGGCTCCAAAATCTCAGGGGGCGACCTCGAGTCTTCCCTGGTGCTTTCTGCCTGAGGCTCCAGGTAGGGCCATTGTCCCCGGCTGCAGTGTAGATCACATTTTTCACATCTTGTCCCACCCGAACTGCTCCAAGGGACAGTGCATGAACTATCTCCTCTTTAATTTGTTCGAAGGCTTGTCATTGCTCAGGGCCCCATTTGAAACATGCCTTTAATGTTCCAGTATTTGCCACAAGGAAACTTTTCTGATTCATAGAACTCACAGGGTAATCTTGCATTCACTTTACAGAAAATGCATAACTTCTTTAAACACAATTTTCCTTTCAGTTCAAATAACAACCACCAGAAGGAAGAACAAAAAGGGTCCTCAAAGAGGCCTCAATCCAAATTAAATTTTCCTAGTTATTGTGTGCTAAAATAGAATATTAGATCTCCACTGTGGAAGGTGTAAAACTGTGTTCTTTTGATCCTGTTCTCAGTGGTTTGTCTGACCATCTCCTTGGTGTCATTTATAAGTATCATATCTTCTGTGAAATCACCGATAACAGAAAAACCATAATAACCATATATTATCCATTACATCATACCATAACCTTTTTCATTTTCTTTTAATAACACCTTGTTGTTGGGCTATGTTACATTTAAAGTGCATTCTTCCTGGTTTGAAGCTGAGCTAGTAATATATATGACACATTATTGTTGCTCAGTGCTGCATTATAATTTATGAAGCTTCACTAAGGTATAAGCAGATCTTTACAAGTACATGATGAAAGCCATAGGTGACTTCTCATCTGAAGTCTCTGAAATTCTATTTTGGGCAATATAGCAGTAGTATCATTAATTTCCATTGCTAATCACTCTTGCATTACTTATTACTTATTCTGGGAATTAAGAACATTGTTAAGGATGAAGAATGAACAAATGGATGAGTGCTTATAAACATAACAAAATACTTTCGTTTCTTCTCTATTTTGGTGATAGTATGGCACTCAAGTAATGCAATAGGAACACTTTGTCAACATCTAAAAATAAGACTTTCATATATCAATTTTAATTTGTTTCCTACAGAATATAGATTTTATAATAGATTCATCTTTTAATGCATCTAAGGTTTTGGTTGTTTTTTTTTTTTTTTTTTTTTCCCCAGATTCTAAGTATCACAAAGGAATCTGGGGTGGGGTAGCTGCTAGAAAAAAAACCACATCTCTCAGTCATGTATCTGAAATGTGTTAACTAAATGGGGTAGAAATAGCAGATGGATAGCAACTTATATTCTAAGTTTTATGTTCTTTGAAACTCACACGCTTCACATTCACACAAATCAAGGTCTCTGACCCTCCAATCCAGTTTAGATATGCACCATGGACTCAGGGGAACAGGACAGTCACTCCAACCACTCAATGCATTGAGCCCTGGCTGCTGGCTTAGCCTTTAAGCTACGGTCAGCATTTGACTTGGAGTGTATGGAGTTCCCCCTTAAGGAGTTAACTATTAATAGCTTTTTAAAATTAGATTGTCAGCATAAACTGCCAGCAGCCTTGATAGTCACATAGCCTCTCTTTCTGACTTTCCCCCTATCAAAACCCATTTAGCATTTGTTATCTGCTTTACTGTTGCTTTCTGGTTTTCCAGACCAGCTGTTCACTAGAATGACAAGATATTAGAGGTTATATGTGTGCTTTTTTGTCACTTTCCCACACATACCAGAGTAACCTAAAAAGTAACAAGGCATATCTAGTCCAAGTCTCACTGAGCACTGCTGTCAGGTGGGTCTTCCCTATAAGAGTTATCACTGCTTCTAGAAGGATGCTTGCACAAGCAAATATTTATTTTAATTATTTGTTTTTCCACATACATACAAGAATAATCTAAATAGTTACAGCTGATGTTGTCCAGGCCATGTTTTATTTGAGCAGTGCTTTCAATTAGGTATCACCCATGATGTAAATGACTGTTCTTTGGATAGAGGAAAAAGAAAAAAAAAGAACACAAAAGACTAACAAATGTGGACTGCTATACTTAGATATGCCTTGTTTGCATTACATGTAAATTTATTTTTTATTTAATTAGCATTGCTCTTTTTCATTGCCAGAGCTATCATCAGAACCACCAAATACATTTTGTTACTGAGCTCCAGACCTTCCATAGGATGACTTTGTTTACATAAGCCTGTATTATTGTCTCCTAATTTCTCTTCTAATGTCTGCTCTTAGTCTTACAATTAAGAAATAAACACATGAGTCTACATAACAAGAGAAAAAACTGTTCCTTCTTTTTGCGGGTTAACCCTTGTAGGCAGCTAAACACCACACAGATGCTTGCTCACTGGGATGGGGGAGAGAATTGGAAGGATAAAAGTGAGAAAACTCATATATTGAGATAAAGACAGTTTAATAAGTAAAGCAAAAGCTGCACACTGGTGGGGTGAGAAGCAGAAAAGGCCTTGACTGTGCATAAGCACTGCTCAGCAGTAATGAAAACACCCCTGTGTTATCCTCACTGTTTTCATCACAAATTCAAAACATAGCCCCATACCAGCTACTGTGAAGAAATTTAACTCTACCCCAGCCAAAACCAGTACACTTCTAATATATACACAGAATTTATGTTCTTAACAGAAACATAACATACGGCTATAAAAATTTATAGATCATGTAGAACTGAAGAATTATCCTGGCATGTTAACGTCTTAGAGTAAGCTGTGCTAAAAATATTACATATTTATGTGTAATAAATAATCATGAAATCTTAATATGTATTTTGTTCCTAAAATCAAATTATTCTATGTAGTATGTATACACTTAGAATCTGAAAATTTTATTGTTTTCATTTAAGTTTTATTTCCAGTTTATCATTTTTTTTTTTTTTCTGAAATAAATTTGATTCAAAAAATTACTTATTTAAAGCCTGGAAACCTCCCTAACTGTATTGTCTGACCTGATGGTGTAAACTACAGATTTATCATTCTGATATTGAAATTAGCAAGTGTCTCTCAAAATCAGGAATTTATAATGTAGCATCCATCAAAGTTTCAGAAATTAGTCTATAATACTGCCTGCTGATTTAGTCCAGCCCTTACACCTCTAACCATGAAAGACCTTATACCTACGAAGTGTCTCAATAGTGAGGAAAGAATGGTTATGGAAAGCTAAATTTGCTTTTGATACTTGTCAAGTGATTGCCAAATATTTTTGTCTATGCTTCCACTCTACAGCTATTGGTTTAACATCTTCGTTTCCCTCATTGATCTTTCCAATCTTGGAATGAATAGAATAGAATACTTCAGTTGGAAGGGACCTACGATGATCATCTAGTCCAACTGCCTGGCACTTACAGACTGATTAAAAGTTAAAGCATGTTAACTTTTTAATTTCCCATGTGATAGAAAGGCATAGGAAGGCAAGGGATTCTGAGCCGCTTACTTGAGCAGTACCCAGTCCGCAGTGGCAGTGTACATGTGGATATTTTGTTATTGGATTGAATTTCACTATTAATAAGTTTTCACTATTAATAAATTAATAAGTTTTACTTTAAAAAAAACCCTACATTTGGTTTCATAGTTGTAGAATATCTGCTAATACAGAAAATGTGCCAGATTTTGCTTTTCAGTTGTGGTTGTGACTACTACATGGTAGTAGAGCAGACACTGAACCACAGAGCATAGAGTGGCACTGCACACAGCCATCCAGTATGCACAGACTAGAAATCAGGGCAGAAATTTAGAAATATTAACTGTTGGAAACCAAGGCATAGAGCTCTGGGCTGAAGAATGAGAAGGTAACAGAAGAAGCCTGAAACAAGCATTTTTAATGCCAGTTGAGAACTTCTATTAACAGGTTTTGAACAGGCTCAACAAAACTGGTTGGGCATGACATTTCAATTAAAAGTTGAGAAGACCTGTTGCTGATGGAGATAAATAATTCTTGAAGACAGCAATTATCTCTTTTAAGATGCTGTGAATCAGACCAGGGCAAAGTTCTACTTTTGGTAGGCTAAATACAGAATAATTAGGACAAAATATGGCTTAGTGTAGTGTAATTATTCACTAGCTAATTTCTTCAAGTATCATTTTTTTTTTCTTTTTTTTTAAGAGTCCAGGTGCATCGTAAGGAAGACTGCACTGAAACCACTGAATCGTCCTTCATTATTGAAGAAGTACTACCAAAATGAAAGAGAATAATGCTCTCCAGTTATACTAATAGGATTTAGGTATATATCTGCAGTTAATTCTATTCCACTTTGCCAGAGAAAACAAAGTCTATGCTGCCAGAATAGTCAACATTTTTACATATCTCTAAAAAAGAAAAGTATTTCCCTAGGAAGTACTTGCATGGTTAGATAATCCTTAATGGAGTTCATGTTGAAGCTTCAATTTGGTTAATGATTTAATCTGACAGATTAAAAAGAAATGTGCACATTGATATTTATGAAGTAGATACATACCCTGTTTCTGGGCGGCTTGAAAATATCGTGTGTATTTATTTATTTATTTATTTTTATTTATTTATAGCACATTGTTAACAATAAAATATCTTTTTACTTGCACAAAAAAAAAACAAAAAAAAAGAAAAAACAAGACCACAAAATGCTAAACACTCTAACATATCTAATAGTATCTCAAATCTCAGAGTTCCTATGTCTAGTAGAAGCACAAAAGACCATAAAACATTCACTAATGGCATCTGCTTCTCCGTAAAACTCATTTTGCCAGCCACTAATCTTCTTGTGATTAAGGAGTCCATTGGTAACACGGTTTAATATAACCAAACTAGAAATTGATGTTGCAGCTAATAGTTTGTATCAAATTAGAGCTGTAAAAAAGCAATCAAGCGTTAAAAAGGCAACTTCATTATTTTTTTTCCTAGTGTTTTCCAGTGATAAACTACAGCATGAAGTTACTAAGTCTTCTTTATAGAAAACTCCCTAATGATGTAACTTCCTTACCTCCAACAGATAAAGTATTAGTGGCAGATTTCTAAAAAAAATGACTACATGAACTTAATCTATAAAATTATAGCTACTTGGGTTCAGACAGCAGAAAAAAAAATACATATATGTTCAGTGCTTTCCATTGATGTGTGTCTTGGGTTAGCCTTGGCTAGCCACTAGCTGCCCACCAAGCCATTCTACCACTCTTCTCCTCAGTGAGACAGGGAGAGAAAATAAGATGAAAAAACTCATGGGTTGAGATAAAAGTAGTTTAATAAAGAAAAGCAAAGGCCATGTGTAGAAGCAAAAAAAAATTTAAAAAAATTGTCTACTTCCCACTAGTGGTGGACATCACCTAGTGGTGATGTCCAGCCTGTGCCTGGGAAGGAGGGCCTCAGTACACATAGTGGTTGTTTTGGAATGCAAACATTTTATTAATGAATGCCCCCTATGTCCCTTTCTCTTAGTTTTTATTGCTAAGCACAATGCCATATGGTATGAAGTATCTCTTTGGTCAGTTTAGGTCAGCTGTCCTGTGTATGTCCTATGTCCTCTCCTAGACTCTTGTCCACCCCCAGCCTACGGGTCTTTGCAGGAGGAGTTGGAATAACAGCCTTGATGCTGCAAAAGCACTGCTCAGCAGTAGCCATAACACTGGTGTGTTAATAACACCATTCTAGCTACAAATACGAAGCACAGATCTATGAGGGCTGCTATGTGGAAAGTTAACTCCATTCTGGCCAGACCCAATGAAGAGAGGTATGTGGCTTACATGGCAAAGCTGTGTCAGTGGAGTTTGGTCAGGGGGGACTTCTGTGAGAAGTTGTCAGAAGCTGTCCCCACGTCCAACAGAGACTGCTCCATCTGGCTCAAACACAGACCACGGGTGCTGGCCAAGAGTGAGGCAATCAGCAACAGTGGTGGTGCCTCTGTGATAATGTGTTTAAGAAGAGGTAAAAACTGCTACACAACAGGAACTGGGAGAGAAGAGTGAGAAAGGAGGGGGAAGAGGTGGTCCAGGTGGTAGAGCAGCGATTCCCCTGCAACCTATGATGAAGACCATGGTGAGGTAGGTTGTCCCCCTGCAGCCCATGGAGGTCCATACTGGAGCAGATATCCACCTGCAGCCTGTGGAGGACTCCACACCACAGAAGGTGGATGTGCCCCAAAGGAGGCTGTGACCACATGGAGACCCTGTGCTGGAGCAGGCTCCTGGCAGGACCTGTGTCCCTGTGGAGAGGAGCCCACACTAGAGTAGATTTTCTGGCAGAACCTATAGCCCAGCAAGGTACCCATGATAGAACAGTCAATTCCTGAAAGACTGCACCCTGTGGAAAGGACCCATGCTGGAGCAGTTCTTGAGGGACCATGGGAAGGACTCCCATTAGAGAAGTTTGTGAAGGACTGTCTGCTGTGACTGAGACCCCATGCTGGAGCAGAGAAAGAATGTGAGGAGGAAGAAGCATTAGAGACAACATATGAACTGACTGCAACCCCCATTCCCTGTCCCCCTGCATCACTTGGGCGGAAGGAGGTAGAGAAATCAGGAGTGAAGTTGAACCCAGAAAGAAGACAGGGGTGGGGAGAAGGTGGTTTTAGATTTGTTCTTATTTCACTGATTTGATTGCCAATAAATTAGATTAATTTCACCAAGCTGAATCTGTTTTGCCCGTGACAATAATTACTAAGTGATCTCCCTGTCCTCATCTCAACCCATGAGTCTTTAGCTGTATCTTCTCTCTCTGCCCAGTATAGGAGGAGGAGTGATAAAGTGGCTGGGTGGGAACCTGGCAGTCAGCCAAAGCCAATCCACCACAGTTCCTTGTGATGTCAAAGGTTTCAAGGTAAGGGTAGATTTGATTGGAGAGTGCTAGATTGAATTTATAACTATTAACTATTAATTGGCAGGCTCCTGTGCTTGCCATGGGACTTGCTTGCTTCACTGTGTATTAGAGTCTAGTGCTCACTGTTGGTTGCTTTTTGCTTTTGCTGCTGGCTGTACTGCTGTGCCGCTTGTCATCTTGCTCTGCTGTGCCTGGGAACATTTTGATAACAGCAATGGCCGTGCGCCTGGGCTGGCAGATGGCCAGGGCATCACTGCTGTTCCTTTGTGGCTGTACTGGGCAGGCTGGAACTCCTTTGTTAACTCAAATCGAAGGGATGTGACCTGAGGAATAAGTTCATGTGGGAACCGAAGCATCTGTGATCATGGATAAGTCCCTGTCAGAGCAGGTACTCCTTGAAGCATCTGTGACTGTGCTGCAGCTGAAGAGGCTGGGTAGCATCTTTGAACAACAAAGCTTTGAAAAGGTTCCTTCAAATCCTTTCTTTGATCTAACTCTACATACTTTTTTCTGTTTTGCCTTTTTTCTCTCAAGTTAAATAAATAATTCAAATGATCCCAGATTTTGATCAGATATTGACATGAGATGTATATCTCACTATATTGTGCAAAATGTTTTGGTTTAGAATAATCAAAATTGTGAGGTTTGTTAATTCTGTAGCTATCTTACTAATAATTTTGATTCTTGATTGCAAAGATATACTGAGACATTTTTCCCTCCTCCTTCCACTCAGTTACCATTCACTCTAGTCACTCAGTATCCTACAGCCAGTATTTGAATGTGATATTCATGTTTACTGGATAACACAGTGCTGGGATATGAATTCCAAAGATACATTAAAGTGTATGATTGAATTAGTCCCTGAATTGAATCTGTTCATCAACAGTCTACAAAAAAAAAAAAAAAAAAAAGCCTTAACAGCTGTTAATGACAGATAATGAAATGTAAAGAAAAAAATGATAAAGAGCTTGTAATATGCTAAATGATGTGCTAGAAGTACAGAAAACTCAAATATCTGCAAATGCAAGAGTAGAATAATACAACAATATTCCCCCTCCCCTTTATCAGACATTTTTTTAAAAAAAATTGTGTATGTTTCATCATGAATTCATGTAATTCATAATGTATGTATTACATACATTTATGTATGTAATAACCCATGATTGGGTTATTATTTTGGCTACCTCCTTTCAGTGTGGATTAATTCCACAAAGGGAGCTGGAATATTAAAATTAGAAGGAAACTTTATCAACTACATTTTTTTCAATTCTTAAATAGCAGATTAAGTCATGAGTTTTGACACCACATTTCACTTTATTCAGGTTTTACATGCACACTTTTATATCAGAATGGCACTAAAAACTACATACACAGAATTTTTAAAGGTTCTTGTGCCTAGCATGACTTCTGCATTTCTATTTGAAATTGTGTCTACAGATTTCTTCTTTAAATCAGAGACCTCAAAATCATAGCTGAGTAGGGACTGTATTACTGAGAAAACTATATTATTCTGTATATCCCGATGCTGTGAGTTAACCCTGGTAGTCAGCCACTTATATTCACACACCAACTCTCTTGCTCCTCCTCCCCTCCCCCCAGTGGGATGAGGGAAGAGGAATTGAAGAATAAAAGTAAGAAAACTGATGAACTGAAATACAAACTGTTTCATAAGCGAAGGAGCATTGGAAGAAGAGAGAAAGAAAACAAAACAAGTGAAATAAAGGTAGTCACTTGCCAGTTCCCAAGCAAACGATGGCTAACCTCCCTAAATCCCCCTTTCTCCTTTTTATTGCTGAGCATGACATTATATGTCATGAACACCTTTTTAGTTAGTTCAGGTCATCTGCCTGGTTGCATCGCCTCCCAGCCTCTTGCACTTCCCCCAATCTATTCACCGAGGGGGCAGAGTGAGAAACAGAGAAAGCCTTGATGTTGTGCAAACACTGTTCTGCAATAGCTGAAACATTAGTGTGTTATCAGCATCGTTTTGGTCACAAATCTAAAACACAGAGTCATGCAAAACTAGCTCCATCCCAGCCAGAGCCAGTATACCTGATCATTTGTTGTTTACCTAGGATTTTGAGGATGACCATTATCACTATATATTCATATATTTCAAATGCAACAGGACACAGTCTGCTAGAGGGAGTTACAATCCATGGCAGCAAAAATCCTTACATGGAGTCCACTTTCCATTTCACACATTCATAGTATTGATTTGGAAAACACTTTGGGAAACTTCATCTGTAGATTAAAACTGTGGTAGAAATGTGTGTTTGTGCATTGCTTTTCCCAGAAGTGATTTAACTGTTAAAGGTGTAGTAGAAAGATTATGTAATATTTTTGAAGTTGTGGTCATAGTCAGTAGTGTATTAAATATTGCCATATAATAATTCAGACTCCCATCAAGCTGCATGTCATGGGAGAGATTCGGTCCCTCATATAGAACATGCAGAAATGTCAGCCTCTCATCTTGGAAACTTACTTCCAGAGCAGAATAGCATCGTGAAGGTGACATTTCTGGGGTGCATCCAAGTGCTGTAGCAGGGCACGAAATATTTTCCTGCACCACTGCAAATACTATTGAAGCACAAGAAGTATCTGATAGAAAAAGAGCAAAACTAGCTGAATGATAACAAAAAGTTAGAAATGGCACACAGGAAGGGTGACTGTGTATAAGGTGAATACATATGTAATGGAATTTATTGTCTTAGAAAATGTAGAACTGGGATTGA
>KL269047.1:10168-33368 GCA_000699545.1 Podiceps cristatus | reverse complement strand
TTATTATTATTATTATTATTTCAGTCATCCATGCAATGACATGCTGCACTACTGAGCCTCAGGTGTGTTCATACAGGGTGAGATTGATCTCAATGTGTACATTGAGTATCCCCTAACTTTATCCACTTTTCCATGAGTTGTTTGCTGATGCTTAAAATTTTGAATTCTTTTCTGCCTTATCAGATTGACTTGCAAACTGTGAACATGACTGCTAGGCTCTTACATAAATGTTCTTGGCAGCTCCTAACAAAATCCCTTTGTGTGAATGTTTATTTTCTCAGAGATGGTATGCATAAGCCATAAACTACAGGATGATTTTTATTTTTTGCATAGGCCCCTGTGTTTGTTTGTTTTAAAAAATTTTTTTTCTGCCATTGTTTATAGTTTCCTTATAGATCTGTAAAAACTCTTTATGGAGTCATGTTATGAACAAATGGAGAGTTATAGCTAAAAGATTGGACTTAGGAAGTAGAAAGAGGAGATGATAGAGTCTAGTTCATCTCACATTGAAGTCAGTGAGCCTTTGCAGTGATTTACAGAAGCCCTGGAGTCAAGGGAAGCTAAAGGAATGCTTTTCCAAGCAGCAGATGCTGCAGCACACACCTACGCACGCACACACATGTACACAGAGACACAAACGGTAGTTTTTTTGACATTTATTGAATTAAAAAGATGTTCAGTAGCAAGAAACTTTGAAAGCAAGACTCGGGATATGACAAGTTCAGGAGAAAGCACTAAAAAACACATGCAATGGGATATGTGGAAGGCAAAGTGGAACTAGCAGATTAGTTTATCAAGAAAGAGACAGAAAGAGCTGCCAAAACACAAGTGAAAACAAGACTTGAGGAATCAGTCAGGGATGAAAGATATGGGGACGGCCATAAGTCTTTGATTAGAATTTTTAATAGGGGATTTCTTCCGTGTTGTGAAACATACTGTAATTTGTCTAAATTTAAATTCATCTGATATTTTATCGCAAGAAGGATTGTTGAAAAATGCAGCCACAAAAAGAAGAATTGATAAATTTGAGGGGTGGATTTTCATAACAAGGCTATACATCTCATACTTACCTTCTATTTACACTTATACAAATTAAAATATATTCTTTCAAGTTCTGAGATGATGCTGGCTGACCCTTATTATTCTAAAGGTTTCATAATAAACATCATGTTCTCATCTGAATTTTAAGATCATTCTAATGCATCATACATCTTTTGTTCAGGATTAAAAGCTGTAATTTAATATCAACTTAGAGACAGACACATAAATCAAATATTAGAGAGATGAATGCCTAATTAATATCATCTCATGCTCATAACTTCTCTTATTGTAAGTGAAATTATGAGCAATTGTTTACACAAATTAAATTCCTGAGCATTTTAATAAGATGAATTTACAGCTACAAAATTATAGCTTCTCTTTCCAATATTTAATTGGTGGAGATCTCTTTCATTGTTATATAAGTGCATACATTTTATATGGAGCTTTTGAATAATAGCATTTGGATCTTGGAGAATGAATGTTTAATAATCTTGTTTAAAAGTGAGTTGCAGAAGCTAATAAAAAAAAATGTGCAAATAAACCAATTGATAATTATAGTAACTAAGTTGGTCCATTGATATCTGGTTAGAACCCCACTTAACTGTATCAATTGCCTCAATATGAAATGAAAATGAAATCGTACATTATAAAACTTATATTTTCAGTTGCTGAAGGGTGTGATCATAACCATAATAACTACTATTGTCATTCCACTGTACAATCTAATTCTAGCTGTAGTTAACCAAGAATTACTTGATTAATTTTTTAGACATTCAAAAAATATTTGGATTAACCTTGAGGAATTTTTAAACACTTTTTACAAATAGAATTTCTCAAAGCCTCGTTTTGAACAGTCTGAACTTGCTTAAATGTGGTTTTTAAAAAGATGTCAGTACAGAAAAGGTTTCAATGTTATCCAAGTTAAGCATGTACCTAAACCTTAAACATGTGACTAGTCCCAACAGATAATTATTAATTCTCTAATAAATTAGCTTTGAATTTCTACTATTTGTAGTGACTTGAAAGTACTTTACACTGGAAAAGAAAAAAGGGAGAGGCGCTGCTGGACACAGCCATAGATTTCATGTGATCATCTTAGAAACTTGTACATTTCAGAGGGGAACACTAAAGCTGCAAGCAAAGATGATGATCACAAGATGAGTGGTTGAAAAATTATTCCAGGTGACTGGAGAACACAACAGTGAGACAAAAGTAGCTGAATAGAGGAAAAGTGGCACATTAATACTACTGCAAGTTCAAGTATTTAATTATTCAGTTTCTCAGCTGGAATAAATATCCGAGGCATAAAAATGAGAAAGTTAAAGTAGTGTGAGAGAAGCCATGGGTAAAATTTAGTTCAATTTAATTTCAAAATTAAATCCAAAACATTCCCTTAATTCCAAACTGAATATTTTTCATGTATGAAGTGGAAGAATAGCTTCGGAGCTACTAGTTACAACAAGTCCAGAGGAAGGCCATGAAGATGATCCGAGGGCTGGAGCAGCTCTTCTATGAGGACAGGCTGAGAGAGTTGGGCTTGTTCAGCCTGGGAAGACCATATAGCAGCCTTCCAGTACCTGAAGGGGCCTACAGGAAAGCCGGGGAGGGGCTTTTTAGAAGGGCATGTAGTGATAGGACGAGGGGGAATGGGTTTAAACTGGAAGAGGGTAGATTTAGATTAGACATTAGGAAGAAATTCTTCACGATGAGGGTGGTGAGACACTGAAACAGGCTAGATGGGGCCTTGAGCAGCCTGGTCTAGTGGGAGGTGTCCCTGCCCACGGCAGACGGGTTGAAACTACATGATTTTAAGGTCCCTTCCAACCCAAACAATTCTATGATTCTACTAAACAGAACACAGCACTGATGAGTCATGATTATCTTTTCCTTTTTTACACCTCTCTTAGATGTATTAGCCATTTTTAGTAAGGTGTTGAGCTTTTTTTAAAAGAACATTATTCCCTTGACAATATATATAGATGCATTTTTCTATGAATTTACAGTGCACAGAAATAATTTTCATAGGAATTTCCCTCAGTTTTTGAGGGACAGTCAAAATGGTAAAAGCTCACTTCTTCAGACTTATGAAATGGTGCAAGGGACTATAGTAGCCTATATTTTCTTATTTCCTCACAGGCATAAAACTCTAAATACATTAATGTCAATGTGCACTGTGTGCCAAGTGCTTCATTACCTCTTGCAGTCATCCTTTGAGGGGTCAGTTGTTCATGGCTCCAGCCTCCTGTGCTTACTATAGGAAGTAGGTGAACTTCCCTTTCCTGGTGTTTACCTGCAAAGCTATAACTTCAAAGTAAGCCAGTCAGACTGGGTTTCACAAATTGCAGGCATGAGACTCTGCTGTTGTCTGGCCTGTCCAAACTATGAATTATCCTCACAACCTGCTCATATTATATTAATGGGATGAAATTTAACAATTTCAAATTCGGCACCTGGGATGCAGTAACATTGGGCACAAGTGTAAACTGGGAGAGGAGCGGCTGCAGAAAGGGATCTGGGGGTGCTGGTCAACAGCAACCCCAAATGAGTCAGCAGTGTGCCCTGGCAGCCCAGAAGGCAACCCGCATCCTGGGAAGCCTCAAACACAGCAGAACCAGCCGGTCAAAAGAGTGCGGCCTCACGTTATGTTCTGTGTGCAGTTCTGGGCCCCACCTTTTAAGAAGGATGTGAAGGTCTTTGAACGTGTCCAGAGGAGGGGCACAAAGCTGGTGGCAGGGCTGGAAGGCACGTCCTGTGAGGAGCAGCTAAGGACTCTGGGTTTGTCTAGTTTGGAGAAAAGGAGGCTGAGGGACAACCTCACGGCTCCTGCAGCTTCCTGGGGAGGGGAAGTGGAGAGGGAGGTGCTGATCTCTTCTCCCTGGTATCCAGTGAGAATGGTTCAAAGCTGTACCAGAGGAGGTTTATACTAGATATTAGGAAGCATTTCTTTACAGAGAGGGTGGTTGAACACTGGAACAGGCTTCCTAGAGATGTGGTCAATGCCCCAAGCTTGTCAGTGTTTAAGAGGCATTTGGACAATGGCCTTAACAACATGCTTTAACTTTTGAGTGGTTAAGCAGTTGGATTAGATGATCATGGTAGGTCCCTTACAGCTAAAATATCCTATCCTATCCTATCCTATCCTATCCTATCCTATCCTATCCTATCCTATTCCTGTCTTAATTATTATTTTCCTGTGTTTTAAATGAGTTCTTTTAATATTATCATTTCAAATGATCCACAATGAGGACATCTAATTCCTTACACTAGGTTGAAAACAAATAGTCTGCACTGAGTGTCACAGTATGTCACTATTTGCATTTGAAAGAACATGTCACTGAGACTGCCAGCCATGTTCACTGCAGTTCAAGTGGTTACATCCCACCTTTTTGCCTCCAGTAAAGGGTACTGCATGTTCTCAGAAAGGAAGCACCTGTTAGGAAACGCCTCTCTTTTTCAGTCCTTTCAGATCTCTAGTAACAGCCCTTTGGGAAAGGTCATATATCTCATTAGGTTTATCAAATTTAACCAGGAGTGACTTTTAAATAGATGATAGATGCTGTTAGTTGTTTAAAAATAGAAGGAAAAAAATCAGAGGAATGTTATGCATATGATGATATCCTTACATTTAAAGCTTTGGAAATCATTATGTCTATCATATTTAAAAATCAGTGAGTGTACACAATGTATAGCTTCCAGTTAACAGTCTTTTCTTAAACTGTTAGATTTCCCATCTTTTTCTTATTCCAGAAAACACTGGAGCTGTACTTATTGTTAGGCAAGTACTTATTTCACAGCCTTATTATAGAAGTGAAACTTCACAGAAACATTAGGTAAGAGGAAATGATGATGTCAGATGATAACTGAATTCATATACAAAGGCTGATAAACACCTTTATTAAACAGAGCAACTCAATGCCCCAAATCACCCACAATTGTATTTTTTCTGTCTCCTGTGCTATACTGCACCCTCCCCTATATGAGATACTTCTTTTGGAGCAATAAAATATTTTGAATAGATTAGTAATTTTTTTTATAAGTTCAACTTCTGGACAATCTTAAGAAAGCTTCTGTAATGTCTAATTATACTGGTATCATAATCTATTTTCTCATGTTATGCCCTAAATCTTAGGGAAATACTCAAATATAACAATATGGAAGTAACCCAGTGATAGATTTTTGGGTACCTGTTCCTCACTATCATTAGCTGAAAATGTTATGCTGTTAGCTGTTAAACAGGTAGCACTGCAGGGTACTGCAGGGCTGTGAATAAACTTCTAAGCCCCACCACCACCACAGATATTCAGCAGAATGTCTGAGTTTAACAGATTTCAGAGCCAAGCAGTGTGAACGTTGAACTTTACCATCAGGGACATATTGGTACTGAGGTGGCTACACATTTGGGTAGAAACCCACACAATGCTGGTGGTGATCACTCAATAAATACCTCAGAAAAAGGAATAATTAAATATGTAGTGAGGAGCATTTGTGATGCACTTCTTGAAGAATATAACTAGTTTAATGCAAAAATGTAAGTCATTGCCATCATTCAAAATCATAAAGACACATTTCAATCAAATGATCTCTTCTAACTAGCAAACTGCTGAAAAACATGCATGCTTTGTACCTAAAAAGATGTGCAAATCTGCAAGTATCATACAGCTGTTTGTTAAAAAACTAACTTCTGAGAAAGATGCTGTCATGGGAAGTAAGCCTAACTGGCACTCTGTTTGTAATGATGGGAGAACTGTAGAGGAAACACCTCCTAAACTAAATTCTCATTAGGGTAACGCTGAGAATGCAAGCACACAGCTGTTACTCAAAATCATATTATTCAAGTAAGTTAGAATTACATTTTCTGTCCTTTGGCTATATCAGAAAACTAGAAAACAAAGCAATTGTCGAAGTATCAATGAAGCATCTTTAATTTGAGTCAGTTATATGAAAACCCACTGATTTCTCTTTTCTCAGACACAGAATATGGATCATATGTATCACTTAATAGTCAGAAAAAAAAAAAAAAAAGTTAATTTTAAACTTTAGCTTTCTTATATCATCATTTCTCTTTAACCACTGCAATTTGTCCTTACCAGTGGGACATGCCACCACTTTGGGATATGGTACTAGAAGAATTAGTTGTTATAAGAAATCAAAGGACCTCATCTAAGCTACACCAAGAACCACCTGCATGTTACTGTGGCCCCTTTAAAATTGAGTGGGAATAGGAAATGGTTGCCATCGGCATGATTTTCTTTTTTTAATCTGATAGTTGTAAAATTATATAAAATCTGCTTTAGTTGACAGAAAAAGCTGTAAGCACCAGAAGCACAGCAAGCATTGGGGTGTGCCAGAGCTGCAAGCTCTAGTGGATATGAAGCCTTTCATTATAGACAACTATTTTGTCAGATTATAGATGAAGCTCATGAGTTTTGTTTGAGAAATGCAACCTGAAGTCATGACATTTTATTTCCTAACATTTGAGTCCTGGAGTTTTCTAAGGCATGAAGTGACTGTGCACAAGGCTTACAGGCCTGTGCATGTTGGTCTCCCTCTTCGGCTACATTCCATTTCATGAATTCTGTAGGCACACAATTATCTGCATTAGAGGAACACACGAGGAAAGATAAAGACTAAACTCTCTGCAGAAAAGAAAGAAACAGAAAAATTGCATCCAGAAGAAATCAGTCATCCACCAGGTTGTGCTAGGGTTACTGAACTTACTGCTCACTGGTCAATATGTTATTTACTGGTTGTTAAATAGGCAAAAATGTTTTTCCCTCTTAATGCTGTCAAGTGAGTTGTTACCAATAGATAACCTATATGCCATTAAAGTTACCTTTCTGATGTTATCTTTCTGTTACCTAATGCTACCTTTCTGATCAGCTTCTTAGGTTTCATAAGCTGGCACAGAACAAAAACTTAATTTGAAAAGAAGTGAAAGCACCTTCTGAAAACTGCCTTTTTATTCCATAGTATGTTTTGGAGAAATGTGTAATAAATTTCAGGCACCTTGCACCTTTTTCTTTCTGGGTACTCAAAGAGTCTGCTTCCATTTATACCACAATGACTATTTAATTTATTTTTGAAGCCTTCCATGAAGAAGCCTTTCATCAGCAAAAATAAAAATCAAGGAACTTTAAATGCACAAAATATCATTTAGCTACTGGAGTGATTTATAGCCTTCTACTATTAAACCCTCACATTAGATTCTCAGACTTTCTGTACTTCTGCATTTAAATCAAAATTCAGCTGGAATGTATCCATTCAAGATGTTAACAACCCATCAAGAAACACATATTTAAGCAAATAAATTTTTTCCACTACAAATTCGGTCATTGGATTTGCCCTTACTCAAACTGCCCTTACTTTCTATTTCTTGTCCAACTGAACTCTCCTCCTGAGGACAAGAAGCAAATTTGAAGTACATTTCAAAAGAACATAATGTTCCTGTTCACTAAAATATGCAAAATACATTATTTTTAATATTAATAAGGCAGGCTATGCAAAGACATTTAACTTTCAAGTCGGTAAACCAGATGAGCTTAGTTCCACCCTTTGTTTCTCAGTGCCTGTATTACTTGTCCTACCTCTAGACTTTAGAGTAAATACTGTTCACTCACTATGTATACAATGTCTAGTTTAAAAGGTTTTTGACTGTACATACAACCCCTGAAGACTGCTCTTCTGGGGCAATTATTTTAGTCTGGAATGATGCGCCATTCACCCTGGAGTACTTTGGAACCAGCATCCTACTGTGGTGCTTCAGAGAACGGTAACAGTTGAGCCTTTTTAGAAGAAAAAAAAGTTTGAGCTTCTTTATGGTCACTAAAATAACCAGAAATAGCATGTTCTCAATAGAAATATTTATCTCAATATCTCAGATACAAATTATATTTCTTGAAACAGTTTTTTCTGAACATAAATTTAGTTCAATGACAACAATAAAAACTGGGCTTTGGTTCACAGTATCCATAAAACATTTACATTTCAGAAGCAGGCTAGTAATTTTCTATCTACATAGGATATAGCTTTAAAGAAACACAAATCCATCCACAAGAACACAATGGGTGGGGAAAGTTTTGGTTTCTAGTAGTAGCTTGGACTTTTTTATTTTCCAGAATTCCAGTAATCTAGTTTTTATGTTAATAAATATCTAGCTTGCTTGAGTTTAGAAGATCCCATATGTTGTTTGAGAGGTACACTATATGGGAAAGATCTTGGCAGATTCACCTTAAAGTTCTGGCCAACACCTTCATGTCCAATTACATTACTTTAGAGAAAGTCATTTGTACATATTTTACAGTAGATGTTAAAAATCAACAAAAAAAGTCTGCAAGATCATAGAATCGTAGAATCATACAATGTTTTGGTTTGGAAGGGACCACTAGCGGTCATCTAGTCCAACCCCCCTGCAGTGAGCAGGGACACCATTACCCAGATCAGGTTGCTCAGAGCCCCGTCCAACCTGGCCTTGAATGTTTCCAGGGATGGGGCATCCACCACCTCTCTGGGCAACCCCTTCCAGCGCTTTACCACCCTCATTGTAAAGAATTTTTTCCTTACATCCAATCCAAACCTACCCTGTTTCAGCTTAAAACCATTACCCCTTGTCCTATCACCATTGTCCCTACTGAACAGATTCTCCCCCTCTTTCCTATAGGCCCCCTTTATGTACTGGAAGGCTGCAATCAGGTCTCCCCGCAGCCTTCTCTTCTCCAGGCTGAACAAGCCCAACTCTCTCAGCCTGTCCTCACAGCAGAGGTGCTCCAGCCCTCAGATCATTCTTGTAGCCCTCCTCTGGACACGGTCCAACAGCTCCATGTCCTTCTTGTGCTGAATGAATCTTCTAAATTGTAGTATTCCTGAATTTATCTGCAGCTGAGTCCCTGTGGTGATAGATCTGCAACTTTCAGATGTCTACAATCTTAATAAAAATGTAGTCTGTGGTAGTATGAGATATACACAGAAATTGGCTGTATAAAGGACTCAAGGTAGCACCCATTACACATCATACAAGAGTATGCAGGAATTTCTGTTCTGTTATATGTCACTTTGTCCTGGTTTAGGCTGGGATGGAGCTAGTTTTGTCTTCAGCAGCTACTGTTGGATTTAGTATGTGAAGAATAGTGGTGGTACACTGATGTTATTGGTTGCTGCTGAACGATCAAGGACATTTTGCAGTTTCCCAGGCTTTGGACAATATTCAGGTGCAAAAACTTGGAAGGGGTATGGCTAGAATAGTTAATCCAAACTGGCCAAAGAGAGTATTCCATAACACAGGTGTCATGTCCAGCATAAGTGAGGGTTGGCCAGTGGGCCAGTTCCCTTTTTGTTCCTTTCTTCTTCCCTTTTTTTTCATCCATTCAGGCCTTTTTGTTCATTTCACTGTTTGTTCCCTCGCTCGCTCGCTCTCTGCAACTTGCTGTTCTGGGAGAGATGTGGGGCCATATCCCTGCTCCCTGGCTGCTGCTCTGGATGGGCTGTATTGATTGTTGGGTGGTGAGAAATTGTGCATAGTTCAGTTTATATATTCTATTATCCTTACACTTTATTATTATTATCATTATTAATACATTTTTATCTTTTTCTTTGCTGTCCTGATGAACTGCTTTTGTCTCAACCTGTGCGTTGTCCTTTCTCTCCAATTCTCCTCCACACCCCACTGGAGAGGATGGGGAGTGAGAGAGCAGCTGCGTGGTATTAGGTCACCATCTGGGGTTAAACCATGACACACTGCTCAGAAGTCCTTTAGATATATGAAAAGTCTTCTTCATCTATCTGCCCTGGGAGAAGTAGAGCTGAAAAGTTTTTGTCCAAATATTAACTTTTATTTCCTGTGTAGCTTAATATGGAAAATGTTCATGGTACATAAATCATGTATGAGGCTGAACTGTGTATATTCTTGCCGTGAAAACAAGCATCTGAAGTCATCTTGATATCAAGCTTTTCCATTTTAGATTCCTTGGCATCTTATAAACGTAATGCAGTCAAGCAAAATTTCCACATAGAAGTGTAGCTGAAAATACTGATTAGCCATAAAAAAACTTATCTTCAGGCAGATTTGATTACAGGTTCTTCAGGCACATGATTGGTTTCATTGTTTGGTACTGCAGATAACAAGTATTTCAGTAGTGGATCAAAGGCATGTCTAACTTTGGAAGGAACAATTATAATTATTCACAGAATTTAAAGTTGAAAAGTGAATATCAATAAAAATTGAGTGGTGTTTAAATGTAGAGAACATATTTCTATTATTAGCTAATTGTCAAACTTTATTGAATATGGATTTACTAGTCAGTGACTACATAGAATGGATTATTTCATTAAATCTTACTGTTCCTCATCTGAAATGCATATTAAGCAGTCATTGATTTAAACAGACAAGCAAACAAGCAAACAAACAAAACTTCTGTTATGAACCGGACACTAATTTTATATGAATGTAAGAAAATTTGTGCTATTTTACTTGGCTTATTTTAGTTACCCTGTCACTTAAAACCGCAATGGGTCAGAGCAAATTGTGTGGTAAACACATGAACAGTTCTCTGATTCCAAAAGGTGAGTGGGTTTTTTTTTTGTGTTGGTTGGTTGTTTGTTTTTCTGATTTACAGTTATAGTTTTCAATGGTATAAGATTTTGAGGCAAAATGAAAAGAAAATTTGGGTGTTAATTTTGAAGCAGATTTTTTTTTGTTTTTAAGAAAATGCAATGCCAGACAGAGAGGTGCCATTGTTAACTATGCCTCTATCTGTCTTTTTATGAAGAAAACAGTTTAAAACAAAAATGTCTTGAGGATATAAAACACACAATAAAGATTAAAACATTAATCTGTTACCTTTCTGAAATTAAGTAGATGGACAAGATCAACAGTGGAAGAGAACACTGAAACAACCTTTTATTTATAAAATCCAGATAATGTTGTTCCTTAATCCTTTTAGACATTTATCCCTATATTAAGTTTGTATCTTATGATTGTGCATGATTTTCCGTACAAGACTTTCCTGGGTACACATGCTTGCAGGCAGTATACGTGCAAAAGTGTAATAAATATCTGAAGATGAATTAGAATAAGAACAAGAATCAGAAGACTTTGAAAAGGGGAGGCCACAATTTTCTGACAGGACTTTAGAGGTCCTACAGTAATTCAAGAATATATTTAATATTCCATAAGAAAATACAATTTAGGTCACATGCACCATCATTGAAATAAAAATTTTCTGATTTGATTGTCTCAGTAAGAACGAAGAGAGAGAAACAGGTTATAATCTTGCCATTTTTGAAAACTAGCTATTGACTCTCCCTTTGTCACTTTTGACCCCTCTAATGGCTTTTTTTTTTAAATGCACCCTTGGCTTGAATCTTCATCTCCAAATAAAAACAGGTTTCATTCCTACATACTTAGACTTTTCAACTTTCATTGACAGTATTCACTTCTTATAAGCCTAATAATTCTCCAGTAAGATGAAATATGACTTTAAAATAACCCTAGAAACAATGTGATCTTAGTTAAGTCTTTTATAAATGATATAGCTTGCCTTAGGTCAAGAAGCAACTTGCTTAATCCCCAATCCAATACCCATTTCAGCAGAGTTTTTTGACAGAACAATATATTAACTTAAGGGAATCTCATATATAAGCCAACCTTTTGTTCAGCCTCCAAGAACATTACAGATATGCCTCTAGTACATCATGCAAACGTTATCCTACTCACTTGGCTCTCCCTTTTACACTACTTCAAATCAGATGACCCTTCCTTTTCTCTTAAAGCTCACATTGAGTTTATTTTCCCAATACTATTTTTACACATCATCTTATCATCATGATCTTCTTTCCTGTGGTTCCTTCCAAGACAGTCACTGAGAAGAAACTACAGCTGATTTTGTTTCTTGTATACTTTATAGCAAAGTGAATATAGACAAAAAGTTTTAGTTCTGTGAGTTTAGTTTTGTAAGTACTGTGACAACTAAAAGAAAACTCAGCACGAACCATTTCTGTCTGCATTTTAGAAAAGCATGAAGGCAATTAAATGAAATACCTCAGAAAACCTATAAAAACTCAGAGTCTTGTAATTCAGTAAAATGGTTTGTCACTAGAACATTAATTCAGAGTGATATTGGCTTTTAGTTTAGTAAAAGACACTCTAATCACACTTGATGTTATTTAGAAGAAAGGTGATATTGCAAGAAAGATGATCATATGGTTCATTGAGATATACCACTGAGTGATTTCCATAAGATTTTAAAGCTAGTTAACAACAGTCACATTAGAAAATGACTGCTTGCAGGGCCAAAAATATAGTTTAATATCCAAAGTGCCTAAAGCCAAAACCAAAATAAGATCTAGGTTATACAGATTATGCAATCATTGTAAATCTTTCAAAGCAAAACCCCAGCACAAACCAGCAAATCAAATCATATCATCCCTGTTTTTTGTCACTCGCTCCATGATATGGATTTCTATATAATAAGAAATTGTGATATTTTCATTACCACTTCCCTGTCCCAGAGGTTTTTTCTTTCCTGGTAGCTTTATATTTGTCTAAGGAACCCTACCACAAAATTAGGACAAAAGAATAAATTGCCTTTGAAACTTGCATATTGTTTTCAAACACATCATGAGATCTGGCAACAAAATGTTCAGAATACTTACACAAACCGCCTTTTCTGATTTCCTCTGTGCCTGCAGAGGTAAATAAGGTATAGGCATCTTATCTCTAAAAGAGTTTGCAGTTCGTAGCAAGCTACAATTGCCTTTATGGCCTGACTTGCAGATCATCTCTGATTGCTAACCCTTGGAAAAGTTTCCCATCTAATTTAATGGCTTTGGTGTCAGGCACAAATCACTGATAAGAAAGTTACTGTATATCTGATGAGAGTCATCACTTCTGTAATTGACAAAGGGTTGGGTTTTTTTGAATGTGTTGCTTAACTTTGTCCCTTAAATTTTTCATCAAGCATTAGCTGTGTCAGCTGAAAAAACACGACATCCAAGTTTAGTAGAGAGTTGTGCATCTGTAATTACATGCCCATGACACATAGCTCTTAAAGGATGAGAATAAAGGAATAAATAGATGTTAACATAGTCCTCTTAGATTTAAATGGAACTCTAAACTTTTAATGAATTTAATTAATTCTTTATAATCAGAACTCGTTGAGCCAATAACACAAGGGGTTGTTATTTTGCACCCCTCCACTCTGAACTGTCATTGACTATATTTGCATTAGCCTGTGCTACAGTTATCATAGGGGTGGTTTGTGAAGCATAACATTTGTTGCGGAGGACCTGATGCTGTATTGTTATCTGGGAGTTTAATCTCGTTATAGGTGCTGAAAGTCTGTGAGGGGTTGGAGTGCATTTTTCTGTTAAGTTTCATTCATAAGCTATCAAGTCAGTGCAGTCTGGGAATGGTCCATGATGTAAATCACATCAACGAGTGGGGACAACTGTGAGATTCCCTTCAAAAATCTCACTCTTCTCGAAATGAACATACTTATGCAGAGAAGCAAGCCATCTGCCTAGCACTCACGGTAAACGGATGACCATAGAGCGTTCCACTACTTCTCATTTAACTTTTACCCCAGGTAGCTCAGCGGAACTGAATCTACAGGGAAGAAGTAAGGAGAGGAGTAACACAGAGCATGCATCATCCTCTCCACCAGGGACTGGAAACAACCAGTTTCTTCTGCAACTGGATGGAGCTTTCTAAGTAACAGAGAGAAGGCTTCATCATTAAGGCTTCCAAGATTGCTGTAATCCCAACTGGCCTATATTAGTAGCAAAGGTTTAAACTGAACTCTGCCAACAAAGGTCAGTCAGATTGTGGTGTAGCACAACTACTGCTCACCGGTAAATCGCCTTGAAAATATTTTAAGAAGTCTTATTGGTACTTGGAATTTGTCAGTGTTAAATTCATAGTAAACTTCTAAATACAGGTTTGTCAAAAACTGAATCTAAAATGCTTACGAAACTTCATGCTACCACCAAGAGCAAAGATTGTCCAGCCCTATAGTAAGTAGCAGGGAAGAGGTCAAAGCTCTTTTTTTTTTGTTTGTTTGTTTTTGTTTTTAAGTCAAAAGATCATTCATATAAAATATTCAAAGTACTCCTAGGTTGATAAAAATAGCTGCTTACATATTGCATAGTCCAAAGAGAGTAGATAAACACATACCTGACAGCTCAAGGCTTCTCAGAAACATTCTTAATATTTTTTTCCCCAACACTGAACAAATATCTTCATTACAATTTAAAGCAGGAAATTCTTTTTCCTGCAGGTTCTGTTTGAAACAGGGTTCTTCAATATTTCTACATCAAGTTGAGAAGACAGTTTTTCTTCTGAATTTGGAAGCTGTCATTGACAAATTATTGCTTCCATGAGTTAATAAACATTTTATAAACACATATTAGACTTTCAAAAAACCACAGATTTTCAACTTCAGGAAACCATTATATTCATGAAACAGTGACATATTTCAGCCTCTAGCTCCCATGTACCACAAAGAATTCAAATTGATTCAGAAGATTATGCCATCAGCATCTGAAAATGGGTAGAGAAATAAATGAATAGACTTTTTTAAAATATATTTTCTGCATATCTTTACTGTTACAGCAGATAACATTAAATTTTTACTTGTTATTGAATCATTTCTCAGTAAGAAATATTCTTTCATTTACCTTTAAAATTTTTGTAAAGTATCCAGAAATGACAAGAGAATAACATCAATAATAATATGATAGCAAATAATAACTGTCATTTTCATTCAGGTTTCTCTGTTATTTCACTTGCCACAGTAATATTCACTGAGAACTCTAATGATTGAGATAATCATTGTGTGTGTCTTCACTACCCCAGCCCCAAACTTGATCAAAAGTTTTTTCTTGCACCTACAGTTGTGTTTTATAGCATCTGGAAGCCTCCACTGTTGGAAGTGGGTAGAAGACTTTACTTAACCAGACTTTTTAATAGTTTGCCTCTTTCTCCCCTTTCATCATGCTGTAAGTGTTTGGAGCATTTTTGTCCTATGTTTTTCAAATATTCCTCTGAATATTTAGGCTTGTCAGCCATTCATTCAAGAGCTACTTCAGCTGGTAGCTATCTTGGTAATGCCACAAAACTACCCTCTGCATTGACTCAATGATTTCTGTTTTTCTACATGTGGAAATCTGGACCTTGCACAAGTGTAGATAGGTATCAAGCAGCTTTCAAATATCTCCAGTAGATATTTCAGGTAGCTATCTTCACTTTAATAATATTTCTAACAATGGCTATTCTTATAGTATCTCAGCAATATGATACAATTATCCAAATAGCTTTTCACCAGCTAGTTTCATTCTGCAACTGGTTTCAGCCAAAGAGAAGCTCAAGCTGCCTAAGACTATTTCCTAAGCCTATATATTAAATGTAGAGTTTTTAAAAAAGAAAAGAAGATATGTTCCTCAGCCTAAAGGCCAAGTAGTTCAGTCTGGTTTACTTACATACCAGTTCACCTCAGTACCGCTCCCCTGTCTTTCCTTGTTTGCTTGAAAGCATATGATCCAAAGCTATATAAAAGAATCTATTCAGGAAACTCCAATATTTACCTCATTCAACCTTATAAATGAGGCAAGCTTCCTATTTCCAGGAATCTGCTGTTTCTATTTACCTGTTTCAACCTTAAGTTTGTTGACAACTCTTTTCTCCTCCTTTGTCTGTTCCAAAGAGAGCTTAAAAATACAAACCATTATCTAATTTTAAAACTGTACTCCACAAACAGACCCATAAAGCCTCTGATGACAAACAGTATCTCATCATCATTCATCACATTTAGAGGTTGACCAGGGAAACCTGCAGTTTCATGCCTGCAAAATATTGCTAAAGCACGTGCTGGAGTCAAAACCTGTTCCCCAAAATACATGCATCACCAATGATCTCAGAGAATGAAATGTGAGGAAAGATCTAAGACATATTACTAGGTATAAAGAGGAAAGGATGCAGTTATGTACCTACTTCAAAAAGTTCTCATAGCTGCTTCTCTGAAGGAGTCCAGAAAAGCTGACCGTGTGTAATAAATTTGGAGGTCTTGCTCCTCAGAAGAGAAACTTTTGGTTGACTGAGGCTTATTATAAGCCTGTGTACATAAGTTTAACATAAAAGTGCTCCCAGCACTAAATTCACCTGCCACATAGATGAGCTTAATGTTCAGTGTTATATTATGGTGAAAGAGACAGCTTTAATTGCACTACAAATATTTAGTTAATAAAACTTCACAGTGTTTTAAATTCTATGTGACTTGTTTGAAAACAAGAACTTCACAGTGTGTATTTTTTTTTTTCCCCACTTTATGGCAAAGCAGTCATCTTAAAAAGGAGCAGGATCTGAAATAGTTTCTATGGGTTTCTCAAGTTTCTTTCAGATTGTATGTGAAGAGAACACACACTTACACATGAGACATATTGTTTTGAATTACTTGTTAAAAAAAGTCAATGTTGACCTCATGATCTAAGTTCCTTATCTTGCTTTCATTAAAGTAAATTACAGCTTGCTATTAATTTAAATAAAATAAAATCCTAGTTGAACAGTAATGTGCCAATAAGATATCTGTTTCTATTATTTTGATAGTCTAAGTGTAAAATTAAAAAATTTAACATTAAAACATGTTACAAAATCTGCTTCTAAATCAAAACTATCTTCTGTATTAAAAAAAAAAGTCAGTTATACTTATTGTGCTTTGTTTTTTTGAAACACAGTCTTTGTTTTGGGATTAATGATTCAATGTGTGTTTAGTGTTTCATGAGGTAAAAGAGTTACAAGTTAATATGCATAATAAACTCCATATAATAATAATCTATTTTAGATTAATACATCTTAATTCTGTGAAGTGTTATGAGAGCAGCCTCAAAAATCTTGAATGAATCCAATCTTCTTTAAGTGTCAAGTTGGTAACCACAAAAACAAACCCAATCTTTTAAAAGGTATGTCATGAAAACTAAGATACATGTGAAATGTTTGGTTTACATCACTGGTATATATGTAGTCAATACAATGTCTTAGTGTTTCCTGGATGTTATTTGTCTGTGAATGAATAGTTTTGAAGAAAATGGCCGGGTATTATACAATATTGTGTATATCTTACAATTACACAGTGTTATATTGTATATTTCAATAACTATTTTGGACAAGAATTGCTGGGTTTTTTTATTCAATAGTGGAATATGTTTCTTGTCTAAAGAAACCATTGTAATTTTGATCAGGAAATATTTTTTTTTAAGGAACTTATTTTCTCAGTGTGAGATTAACCTAATTTATGTCTATAATAACTAGATATTTGCTCAAGTGAAAACAAATTGTGGAAATTTTTCTGTGGCAAATATCTTTAAAAAGAAAAGGTCCATATCTCATCATTGAACTATGTTCATGGTCTCTGACTTAAATCAACAGTTTTACTTATAAAATACTTGAACATTGCATGAGGTGAAACTTTAAATAAACATAATGGAATATATGGTTTCTTGACCACAGGGACAGAAGAAACAAAGACACCAAAGATTCAGATGGGTGAATACTAGCAGTTACCTTTAAGTTTTCAAAATTTGGTTAAAACAATACACTCACAGATGAAAGCTCTCTCACCTCACAGAACCCTGCAGTATTAGGCAAAGTGAAATACCCTTATGCAAGGTAAAACCTTCTAACAGTGATGTTATTTTCATTCAAATAAGAGGTTTTTGAACAATGTATTTCAAACATTACCACAATTTTTTTTTTTTTTTTTTTTTTTTTTACTTTCACTGTTTATGAAGCGTCATCTTCTCTTTCAACTTATTCTTCCTAGCTAAATCTATGCTGATTGCACTTTTCTATCTAATAGTATTTGGTTTTCTTACATTCCTTAGCATATTGGCATCCTTGGAAAAATTTATAGACAAATGTTGGTAGTATAATATTCAGTTAACTTGAAAATATGCTGAAAAGAGTTTTTGGATGGGTAGAGGAGAGGAGACATTGGTACTAACAATCGGAATTGGGCCTTTACTGTAAAATTACAGTAAGTACTTTCACTATTATCACAGCAACAAAACCCTGAAATTCACATTAGCTGAAAAAGAAGTCATTGATAAATGATTTAGATGATCAGCTAAAAGTTAACCTTAGGCAGATTCACTACCAGACATATTAGCAGATTAATGCTAAATAACTAAATAGCTAAATAACCAAATAGCTAAATATCCACATGCTGGAGCTAATGAAGGAATCATGCATGCTTCACCAAGACCACTTTGTTCTGCCAAAGTCATTACAAATTTTAGTAAGGTGAAACCAGCCTGAAATACCCAGTTGCCAGATACAATTGGACCTAGTAACTATTGTAGAAGAAAATCATCATAGTCTCCCATCTTCCATGTCTTGGTGGGGTGGTGGGAGATAAGGGAGAGAAGGGATATTAAAGTAGTTCTTTCAAATGATGGGTGTAAGTTAAGAGAGTGCTTAATAAATATATACAATTCATTTATACAATGATTTCCCACATAAAGTGATTGCTGGAGTCAGCTCTGTAGTGACTGTAACAGCTATGAAGACAAGATATAGGTAGCAGCGTGTCGTTTGAGGAAACTTAAAAATTGCTCCTGCCAAGAATATTTTGATACATTGATGAAACATTGCATTTGTTACCCCTAAGGCCATGCATTTTAAATAGAAAAGTGACATAGTGCAGAATATGAGCTCAAAATGCAATAATGTTGGAAACATTAAAGCTGAGAGTACAAATGAAAAATATTTTTATATTTCATCCAAATGTTAAAGTAAGAGTGGTTCCCCATTCTTACAGGGCTACATCTGTTTCAGTACAATAAATACCTTTGGGATTTTCAGTACAATAAATACCTGAGGTCACCTTGAATATTTTAAAGTACACTCATATTTTTCAATTCATTCACCCTGCAAAACATCACTGACTTGTCCTTTCAATTGGGAAAACGTTAACTGATGAGGGCCAAAAGCAAGCAGAGGATAGTCAAACAATTTTATGTGACAGAGAAAATGTGACAGTTTTATGTGATAGAGAAGATCAGACAATCTTCAACTGAAAACATCGTTCCTATTACTGAAAATGTAGGCAGATGGTATGTTTCAAAGCAATAAACATCAGGGAAACACATGCTGAAGTAAGCTTGTATGCATACTTTACATAGTTATATCTATCTAGAGAAGTACATAATTTTCTACTGTGAAAATTATTTTTCTGTTGTTAAGACAGAGCTATAAGATCATTATAGTTTTGAACAACTCTCTACATATTGTTTGAGGTACGTAAGTTGAGCTTTCATAGACGTATAAGGCTCCATTCTCAGACTGCAGTAAACGCGTTTCTGCCCAGAGTCTAAACTGATCATTTTGGCCCAAATCTTATCTTGGTGAAGCATTCTTATGAGCAGAATTTCTGCTACAAATGCTATGTAGCTTCAACGAAACAAAGAAAACCCATACCAATATATTAGCTTAGCTACAGAAAAAAACATAAAAGAAGCCACTACATTGGACTCAGGAAGAAAGTGTCCATATTGCGCTGGGCAACCTTGTGTAGATCTAGGCCAGGAGGCTGGTGTCCCTGCCTGTGGCAGGGGGGTTGGAACTCTATGATCCTTGGGGTCCTTTCCAACCCAGACCTTTCTATGATTCTATGATTTGCTCATACTTTTCCTCATCATCACCATCATCAGTGGTACCTGAAGTCAACAAAATCTTCCATTATGACTGGGCAATTGTTCCACTATATTTACTAGAAAGAAAAAAAAACAACCCAAAACACCCACACAATAAAAAAGTCAAGCTAAGCCATGTATAATAGATTTAATTAACAGGTTATCTATTTCATCATATATCCTGCTGTTTATCTGTTTAGAATGATTCCACAGTCAAAATAGTGTATTCAATTATAAGCAATTTAATTGTAGCTAAAAAAAATCTACAGCTGTAAAAATGACTACTCAGATGAGTTGAAAATGAATTTACTTCCTTTAAACCCAATTCACAGAACTAGGTTTTTTGTTTGTTTGTTTTAAATGCAAACAGGTTTAGGGCTTTTCAGATCCAGGACAATGTTTCTGTTTCCTTGTTATAATATCAGGAAGAATTTTGAATCCTCATTTCTATACAGTAGCCCTGCTATCTATCTAGACTAAAAAGACAACATTTAGTTATTGCAGAGTATACTTAATAAAAGATTTTAAAAGATTAGAAAGTTTGTATGTGACACACAAAGGAAAAACTGAAATATATTATTTGAGAAATATAATCTGAAAATAGTAATCTCAAAATTATCAGTCTCAGAATATTTCCTTCTAAAATGTACTCCAGTCTTAGATAGCTTTGAAATTTGTTGAGTAAACTGGAGCTACTCAGAGGAATATTCTTTAGAAATTACCTCATCAAGACTTTTAGTTAATACCAGTTTTCCTCTGCTGATGAATACATTGAGCATTTTACCTCATGCACAAATAATTAAGATAATTAGTGTCATGTTTGTGATGTAATAGATCAGAGGTAACGCAGGAAGCTAGTATGCATAATGAAAGCGCGAACTGTAATAACCTAATGATGACATTCATTATCTGTATCAGCATCCTATGGACTGAAAATTTCAAAAGCCGCTTCACTGACAGATTTGCTGTGACCTATCTTCCTTCTTTTGCCACCCTGTTGGAAGCTACACCTTAATGGAAATGAGTAGCTATGGTGTTGGTTAATCCAGAGAGAACAATGAAACAGATTAATAAAACAACTTCAGTTTTGAAACAGATAATGTCAGAATACCTCATTTTTAACAGTAAATATTTCACCAGTGGAAAATGTATAGCCCTGAGTTAGCACAGGGCTGTTGAGAGCACGAAGATCCTTACATTATCACTAATAATTTTTATCTTGGAAATGAATTTGCTGCTTCCAAATGCATATATCAGTCCACCTCCACTCCTATTTCATCCAAAAGAAAACAACTACTCTTCAGAAGAAAGTCTGAACTGGAAACTCTGTCATGGAGTATCTCAGTAGAGAAGTGAATTTTTTTTTTTTTTTTTTTTTTTAACAAATACATGTAGACAGTAAGACACAAATGTACAACATATCTGTGATTGTAGAAAACATCAGTTTTGCTAATCTGCCATGGTTTAACCTCAGCTGGTGACTAAGCATCACACAGCTGCTCGCTTACTACCCCCATGGTGTGAAGGGGGAGAGAATCAGAAGAGTAAAAGTGACAAAACTCATGGGTTGAGATAAGCAAAAGCCCCACATGCAAAACAAAGCAAAACAAGGAATTCATTTGTTACTTCCCATCAGCAGGCAGGTGTTCAGCCATCTCCAGGAAAGCAGGGCTCTGTCACACATAAGGTTTACTTGGGAAGACAAACACCATCACTCTGAACATCCCCTTCTCCCTTCCTTCTTCTTCCCCAAGCTTTACATACTGAGCATGACGTCATATGTGATGGAATATCCCTCTGGTCAGTCGGGGTCAGCTGTCCCAGCTGTGTCCCCTCCCAACTCCTTGTGCCCCCCAGCCTCCTCGCTGGTGGGGTGGGTGAGAAGCAGAAAAGGCCTTGACTCTGGGTAAGCCCTGCTCAGCAGCAACGAAAACATCTCTGTGTTATCAACACTGTTTTCAGAGCCACATACTAGCTGTTACCAAGAAAATTAACTGTACCCCAGCCAAAACCAGCACATAATCAAACACCTGAGGTAAAAATTCTAACTCTATGTAGCACTACTGAGGTGGGTAATATTTTAATAGTACTTTATATTATTGTTTCCAACTGTAAAACATGGGGCCTTTTAGAGAGGATCATCATCTCCAGTTTACTGGTTAAACTACTCAAGCACAAGGAAGAAGTGGAAAAGGTGGAAGAGTATCACTGATGAAATGAGTCTTCTCTGACACCATCCCTCTTACAATAAATTTACAAGTATACTTACTGTACAGACCTGTTTAAGGAATCAAGTCAAAAAAGCAAGGAGGATATGAGGAATAAAAGAAAGGAAAATTCCAAAGGCCAAATATGAAAACTGCAACATGCTTTTGTGTGAGAAACTAAATAGCAAATATTGAACTTTTCCAGAAGATATTTTAAAGATATTTTCTAGTTTAAGTCCACTTTTTTTTTCTAAGAAAATTTAATTTTGGAGAAAGCAAAATGGAAAAAGTGTGTATAGTTCTATGGGATTGCAATTTCTGCAGTTATCATTTAAAAACCCTCATATTTTTATAAGCATAATTACAAAAAAGGGGAGTCATAAGTGGGAAAGTGAAAACTCAGAACTGGAAACCAAAATATACAACCTTCATTAGGAGTTTTAATTACAAAAGAAGACCCACTAAAATAATTATAGCACCCATGATGTTTCTCAGGTTTTCAGCAACAGAAGTAATTTAATCAATCCTACCCAGAAAAATAAGTGGAGTTTATTCAGTAAGTGCTGTCCATGTAATTAGAAAAGGTTAATCAGGTGTACAACATTATAAGACACATGAAACAAGACACTTGCAGGAAAGCGGGTCTTTACAACTTCAGAGGACTGCCTGTTAAAGAAATATAAAGATTTCAATTTTATAAAATTAATCTTTCATTAAAAATACTATCCCTCAATTACAAGTAAAAGGAATAAGTTTTCCAGAGTTTTGCACGTGTGTATGCTTTTCTGTTTGCATTTTGTTTTGTTAATGAGTTGTTGTCATCCTTTTCTGAATCATTATTCATCATTTTTATTTTCATTGCCTACTCAATTTTAGTAAACTACACTCAAAATAAAGAAAGAAATAATGTTTTTTATACCATACATGACTGAGAAAATAGGGTCAGCTTTAGCAGTGTGGGCCTTGTGTGAATTAATTATATGTATGAGAAATTGTACAGAAGGAAAATTTAAAAGCAGTTGAAAGCTATTACAGAAAGTAGAAAACATGTTACCATTCTCTTAAAACTTTAAAAACAAAATATATTGTGGTTTAGCCCCAGTCAACACCTAAGCACCACATAGCTGCTCACTCACATCCCCCACTACAGGCAGGATAAAGGAGAGAATCAGAAAAAAAACGTCCTGGGTTGAGATAAAAATAGTTTAATAGGACAGCAAAGGAAGAGGAAATAATAATTAATAATAACAATAATAATTATAATAATAGAATAGAAA
>KL269047.1:0-10090 GCA_000699545.1 Podiceps cristatus | reverse complement strand
GATGCACAATGCAATTGCTCACCACCTGCTGTGTCCAGCCCGTCCCCGAGCAGCGACACCCTCCAGCCAGCTTCCCTCAAGTTTATGTACTAAGCATGACCTCATATGGTATGGAATATTACTTTGGCCAGTCTGTGTCACCTGTCCTGGCTGTGCTCCCCTCACAGCTACTTGTGCACCTCCTCGCTGGCAGTGCATGAAAAGTCTTTGATTTAGTATAAACACTGCAATTACTTAGCAACAACTAAAACATCAGTGTGTTATCAACATTATTCTCATCTTAAATCCAAAACATAGAACTATACCAGCTACTAGGACATATATATACAGCGGTGTGCAAAGTGCCCCCTAAATAATCTAAATCTCTCTAATCTCCCTAATAATCTAATCTAATCTAAATCTGAGGACTGTGTATGAAATATATAAAGCACATGAAGTATATTATTCTTAACTTCAGCTTGCTTAAAAACATTTCCAATTTTGTTTCTATCAAAAGAGAAATTTATTTTTATAAAATTTTAACAGAAAACAGGATAGTAAAAGTGCTTTTATTAGTAAAATCCCCAATTGCAGTTCTTTCTCATTTCTGCATTACAAATTTTAATTTAGGTTGCAGAGCTTTTTTTTATATTTTTTTTTAATGATCTCTGTGTATCTGGATTAGCATGGATTGGATCCTGGGCCCCAATGAACTTTCTTGAAAAGAGCAACAGTTTATTTCTAGAAAAAAATTTCTGACTTGTCAATATTGTGCTTTTGGTGAGATTAGACAATCAGTAAAATAGACAAGTCATTTTAACTTCTATAATTCCACAGCAATACATTTAAATACTCCTTTTTTTTTTTTTGAGAAGAGCACAGTCTACAGGCTAGCATCTAAGTATTTAGACATTAAAGAAAGGTTTTACCATCTAATGTTATCGAAATTCATCCTGAGCAGGGCTGGGCATACTGTTCTGAGCTAGACCAAACAAAAGATACAAACACCTAAGGCAGGTCTTAGGCAAAGATGTAAGTTTCAGTTTTTCCTCTCTATATTTAATTTTACATAAACACAAACATACATCTCTTCTCACTTACTATCTTGTTTCATTATAAACTGAGGTATGTTGCATTCTCTACATAGAAAGACATTCCTCATTCTAAAAGCTTTGTTTCTGTCTTCTTCTAAAGGGGATCCTCACATTAGAAGACGCAGAGAATATATTGTCACCCTCAAGATATCACAGAATGTTCTTGTGGTCACTGTCTTTTAACTAAGACACAGCCATCAAAGGAGGGTGGTGGTCACTTTTTACATCAGTCCAGAAAAAGAAATCCCCACCCTTCTTAATACAGCTGTGGCACTGCATGCACACAAGCTTTCTAAAGGTAACTGCCCATTTAAGAGATTAAGTGATGGCCCCTTGTCCTTAGATATTAAAGAAACCATTGTTCTTCCTTTCTCCTTAACATCTCCAAGTGCGAGGGAGAAGCAAGATCCAATGACTCCCTTAAGGAAAGCAAAATTAGGAACAATCTCCACAGAGGCCAACACAAAGCAAGGTGCAGTTTCACAGTGTCTGAGCATTATGGGCAAAGCCAGTCCCAGAGTCAGCAAGCAACAGACTAGATCCCTCCAGGGAGTCCAGGCAGAAGCAGAAGCTGTAACATAAACCCAAAGCTCTCATAAAGAAACCAATGCAAACAAAAGAAACCAAAGTAAAAGCTGAAGACCAGTACACTTACACTGTAGGCAGCACAGGCCTAAGCTTATAAGGGGTCCTGGGCCAATGGATAGATGCTGTGGGTCTAGGAAAGACGGAGATCTAGGTGAAGCTAGTCAGGGCCATTAAGGACTTTTTGGTGCCCTGAGGAACATGACTGAATTTTTTTCCTCTAATTCATCTTAGACTATTTTTGGTAGTTGTGGCTTATCAAGATTTTATGCTCAAAAGTTCTCATTTGTCATCCCATAATAACTCTAGGCATAGGGCTATAAAAATACCCTAAATCTGTAATTTCTTAGGTCATTGAGCTTGAATTAAAAATTCTGGATTCAGCTGTCTACTCCAAGTCTTTTTCCCTCCTCTGATTTAAGTGCAATTGGCACTAAATTACCTATTCTAGATTTCATTTGAGTGGCTTCTCTTAAAGGTTTCCTTTTGTGCAGAATGAAGACAACCCTTAAACTTTCTATCCTGCTATATAGCTATATATTATCTTACCAGCTGGACTAGGGATTCCAACTTGTTCAGGCTGAGGTGATCAAGCATTTGAACCAGAATATTGAATAAAAAGCAGATGGTGGCACCTTATCCTCCAGGAACCAAGGTATAGAAAAGCCAAGATCTACTCAGTTCTTGGGTTTGGTTTGGTTTTTAACGTAATAATAGTCAAACACACTTTCAAGAGGGTATTTTGGACTCATAAACTGGTTTGCACAGAACTCAAAAGCAGTGGAATTAAGCTTCTAAACTCCAGGCAGGCAATTAGTTCATCTCTACATGACATTTTCTGTGACGGGTTCTGTGCTATTCCCTAAGCAAAGTATGGGTTCTTTGGATCCTCGCCTCTCTCTCTTTTCCCCTTGAAGACTCTACTTCTCTTTGTATGCTCTGTCAGGACTTAATACTGAACCCTGGATTCTGTTGTGAAGGTCATCTGAATACAAGCCTTGAAGCAGCTCAGTTTGTAGTGTCCAAGTCCTTTACTGGCTCTAGTTCCTTCCTGGTATGTACATATATATCTCAGTGTAATTGCATGGTTTTTTCATAACCTGTAACTGAGTTCCTACTGCAGAATAATTGATTGTGACTTAAGGAAAGTAATTAAGATACAATAAGAATTTTAAAACATTGGTAGCCTCATGCATGTCTTTCTGTAAAGACCCCTTCCATATGAATTTTCTTTGTGTCCTGGTTTGGAGCCTCATAATGGCTTAGATCATCAGTGAATTGATGTTGAAGACAACGAAGGTTATGAAAGGAAACCTTTCTTTACAAAAAGTAATGATTAAAAAATACCTACCAAAGAAAACATATTTTTTGTTCCATTTAGATATATAAAGAAATAATAGAGGAACCTGAAAAACTCCAGTTATAACTTTTACATGACAATAGTCATAGAGCAGTCACTAAGTAAAAATAATTATTAATCAACCTATATAAAATGTTGCCAGAACTATTATCATCTCACTAAAAAGGAAAATGTATTATCTTTTATATAATGTTTACTATGCAGTTACCACATCACTGTAAAAAACCCCCAAAAAACTCTCAAAAATGGTGTCATTTAAGTTAGCTTTCATATCAGAGGATATTATTTCCAGGAACCACCAGTCACAGGAGGTGTTTTCTATGTTTTGGCTGAGGAAACCTGTGAACAACCCTCAGGAATAATCTTAAATCTAATCTCTCTAGCCCTTACAATTACATTTACAGCATATCTCACCTGATTATTAGTACCCTGATCAGTTAATCTTCATCCATCAAACTAATGTTCATTGCAGAATTGACCTAAATTGAGTATAATACATATTTGATGCTAGAATTTATTTACAGTACAGTTTTCTTAACTTGATGGGGTTACTGTAGTGATACCTCTGCATTGAGAAAATAAAGTGGGAGTAACGAATGGTTAATTAAAAGTAATAGTCTTTTTCTTTTTTTCTTTGTTTTAATGGACAAAGTAACAGCTGGCCACAACAGCTGCCAGTGCTCTAATTTTTGCACAGACGTATTTTCCATGTAATTTTAAATTCGCAAAGACCAGATGCTTCCCATGGTTGCTCTAACCAGTTTCTCCATGTTCAGTATTCTGCGATTTGCTTTGAACTAAATCTTTTGTTTTTCTCCAGAATCTTCCATTATTTGTATTTACAAATTTGTCAGGCAAAGAAAAAGATATTAAGGCCAAAATTGGATTAATTTTGACCATACATTGCTTCTTTTGAAGTATTTTTTTTAGACTCAAAGGTAAAATTATCATACATGGCACTGGCTTTACATCTGTATAACGTGTGCATACTTTTTCAGAGAGGAATTAAAGCTGCAAAAATCAGTATTTCCTGTAAACTCTTGTTAAAATTTTTAAATAAATTTGTCTTAGAAAGGTCCATGCTCCCAGTTACATTCATACTGAGGAAAATTTGAGTATATGTATTTTCTCACATGAAGGCTGGACTATTTCCTAGAATTGTACTGGAAAACTGGAAAAGAAAACAAACTACAGGATTGAGTTCTAAAATCTTCTGGGCCAAATCTTGATCTTACAAAATGCTGAGCATGCTGTCACTGTTCCAACAAAATAATTAGGCCCAGCAATTACAACAACTGTTTAGCCTCAAGGATGAGAGGGATGTCTCATTGGATTCAGCTGGACATTTCCAATGTTTAGCTCTGAGTCCAAAAGTAGTTGCTCTGCTGGAATGAGTCCAGAGCACTTAGCATATTGTTAGATAGACGCTTAAATGAGCCACAGATTGATCTTGTCCTCACATTTAGGGCTGTGCAGCTCATTATTTTTCAGCATAGGCTGAAGCGATGACAGACAATTAAAGAGAGGTAATTGCAATAAACTGTATATTACATATGTGATGGGACAGAAGGAGGAGCTGGGTTCCCAAAGTCTGTTGCCAGAGCCCTGGCATAGAGGTAGTTAAGCCAGAAAATGTCAGACCACACCCTTCTCAGTGAGAACAGCACATCCATACAAAATTATTTTGGCTGTGCTGAAAGAAGAATTAAGCACAGTCTTTCACCTACATAGCAAAGGAATTAAATAATTTATGAATTTATGTGTATGTTTTATTGTGCATCCTCAACTGTTAATAATACTTTATCTGTCTGGTCAGGGAATAGAACAAGAATGACAGGGAATAATTAAAATACCTCAGATTTTAAATGTTTAATGGTCATACCCAATGAAGTACACCTGATTCATACTGTTTGCAAAAAAATATACTTGCACTGCTAAAATAATGGAGGCATTTGATTACTTAATCCTTGTACGGAAAAAAATATATACAAACCCCTCACATTTTCCTCAAGCTGTTTTTGTTTCTACTACCTTCATGTATATCCTCAATTATTAACTGGATATCCCTGCAACCTATGTATTGCATCTTGATATTTTTAATTTCCCGTCATTTCCTAGAGGTAACTGTTTATGTATTTTGTACCTTGTAGTATCTTCTTAGCTTGGAGGAATGAGGTGTCTTATAACTTTAGTTAATTATTTCTATGGTTCTTGGGATCTCAGGAACAATGTTGTTAAAGTATATTCAATGTTCATGTAGTCAAATCTCTGCTGTTGACTGTGGACAGTACCAGACAGAATAGAGGAAGCAAATTCCTATCAGCAGTCATGGAAAAAATCTGTCTTCCCACATGAGAACTTTATGTTGGCCGTCAAAATTAGAAATTAATTAAAATTCTGAAACCCAACAATTTACAGTTTTCAAAAAAATACCTTTTTCTTCCAGTTCTCTTGCTGCTTTGCATAGATCTAACTCACAGTTCTTGGTATAAATCAAGATATTCCTTTTTTTTTTTTTTTTTTTTTATGATTTTTTGTTTTTACTTTTGATCTCAAAACATATCCATGTGTTAATTATGTGATAATTATGTGCTGAATAGCAAAGGATTTATGATCTTTGACTTTCCCTCAGTGACCTTTGTCAAGAGCATTGCTATGCACAGTGAAGTCTCCTGATTAACCTTCTGTATGTTTATGTACTATAGTGCTTGTGACACCTTTTTGGACATTTCTTAGGAATTGTATTTTTTCACATCTGTCTTCATAGATGCCTTTTCGTCTTTCAGAATTACTCTCATGATCATACTTTGAGTTTCTTCTAGTAGTTTAAAATAGTCTTGAGATGGAATGAGCATTTCATCACATAGTCCTCCAGATAATGTCATATCACAAACAATCCTTCATACTTTGTAAGAACTAACTAGAAAGTATTTTAGTTTCTTTTGTAGAAAGTGACATTGTTTTATAAAAATGCATAAAGTCAAATGCAAGAAAATGGAAACATCCCTGCTTAAATCATTAATATGAGATTAATGTCTTAAAGAAAACCTAGTGTCAGGAACTCAATATTTTCATGTGTTTCAATACCACCACACCTCTTTCCCCCCCAGTTCCTTTCCTGGTTAGACTACTGAACAATGTGACAAATGTATTCTCTCTGGAGAAACAGGTTCATAGAAAAGAATGAGATATCCACCTTATGTGAAGCAACATATCAGTACCAAGATTAAATACGTTTGTGTTTTGTTTTGTTTTGTTTTGTTTTTTTAAAGATGCCCTTTATATTTGTTTGTATTTATTGCATAAATATATTACATATATTTATTATGGTTATATGTATCTGAGAGTAGAAGTATAAAGAAAACATTATTTAAACAAAATAGCACTTTGATGGCAACACAGAACTAAAAAATCTTTCAGGGATCCATCATCCGATTTGAAGAAACTGGAATTTAATTCTAAAATAGTTAGCTAAAGCAAGCTAACTATTTTATCTTACTTTGCTAACAGTATTTAACACTGGAGGACTGGGAATTCTAGGAACCATGAACATGGCCAGATACAGCTATTCAAATGAAGTTAATCCACAGATGTCTATTAGAACTTACTGCAGTTTCAACATGATTTTTTAAAAATAAAAAGGGACCTTTATAATGTAAATTGGCTGTGCTTTTATGCTTTGATCTTTTTATAAACAGAACCAGTACCAGAAAACAGAGAAATTTGTGTGCCTTTAGTGGAATCAAGGAGTTACAAATCATTATATTGCTAATGCTTTAAGTTGTAAGAGCAGGCAGTGGTAACAAGGAAATGGGAAGGATTTAAGAAATGCTAAGGGAGGGTCTAGACATTAACTTTACTTAATGTTATTTCCATGGCACAAATCAGGTGATGCTGCTATGAATATTTATCTCCTTCCACCATTTAAGTTTTTCTTTTCAGTTTGCATAGAACAGCTGAAGAATGTCCTTTCTTGCTTGCTTTTTTCCCCTTCCTTTCTTTTTTTTGGTGTATTAATTAGGAATAGTCCATTAGATAAGAATAACTACATACATTTTGACTTAAGATATCTGACTGTTCTATGTATTTGATTTGCAATAGCCAACTGTGTGTCCTCACAGCACACATTGTAGAATTTTACAAGCACTAAAGAGTATTGAACCACTAGGTCAATGTTCCCACAGATGTAGAACATTAGGTTACTATTTCAAAAAGCATTGCCTGCCATTTGGTATACTCAGACAGCTGTGCGTACATAAATTGGTAACCAGTGTTTGACTCAGTTTACAAAAGTAATCAAAATTTGCTCATTCAATACATTTCCAGGCAACTACAGTGATTCATTAGTAAATTGTCTGCCTATAAGCAATCCATAAGCATGGCTGCTTCCCAAAATTGTTTACAGTATCTGTATTACTTTCAAACTTTAACAGGCATTTTGTGAGATACCAAGAAATGGAGTCAGATTTATTAGCTTAATCATATGACAGCATTCTTTTATGGATGCATATTCCAGGGGCTCAAATGGATGACCCTTTTTACGCAGTTCCAGTAAGAGGGTTCATACAGTGTTCTTTAATGAATCTAGAAACCTTTTTCTCTGGGTAGAAGATACAGCTAATAAATGTTCCCTAGTGACACATCCAGCTGAAGAGGACAGCCTTGTGAACACAGACATTCATCAGGACACTGGTGTCCAATAAGCTAAAACCTCTGAAAGTCTTCATGGTCTTAGGAAATATTGCCCTTAACTACTGTGTTAATTTCAGCACTGTACTGCGTGCTCTTTGCTCAGAATCACCTCTGATGGGTCCTCATGGATGACAAGTTTTCAATAGATCACAAATAGGAGTGCTTATGAACCATTCTTCTGAAGTCTACTTTCCTTTCAAACACAACCTCAATACAATAGAAGCATTTTCATGAAGATGTGTATAATACGATTGTAGTATAACAATAGTTAGGCCATCATTATCTGGTAAGTTTACCACAAGTATGCCAACTTGCATAAGAAAATGATCAAAAGAATGAGGTTCTTCTTTCTAGTACTGTGCTCCAAATTAAGTAGGCAATTTTGCTGATGGTACTAAGCTTGGAAAAAAAACAACCAAACTTCTTTGTAATTTATTGATTTCAAGAGCGTATTTTCAAGGTGAAGCATATAAGGCCCCATACGACATGTACACTCATTCTCTGACTCCATCCTTCACCAAAACAGACTCATACACCGAAAGCAGAACTTATTTTCTCTATGTGCCGTAGATGAAATTAAAACTATGCTTAAAATATACTTCTATGGCATGCAGTTACTGTGGAAAATTGGAAGATTGAAAAGAACTTAAAGGAAGAGGAAGCCATCAAGTACATAAAGTCTATGTGTAAGACAGTCTATCCAAACACCCTGAAATTTTCCCCTGAACAGAAATTTCCCATATTTTTATCACAATAACATAGAAAACATAGATTTTCTTGTCTACTTGCACCTTTAATGAGTCTTAATACAGCACATGCAATTTACTGTGTTGTCCAGAGCTTTTCACTTCCTTTGCTCTTTCTTCCTTTTTCTCCAAAGTAAATCTGTATTCCCATAAATGGTCCAGCATTCAGTCCGCTTTCACAGGGGTTTTACCAGACATAGTTGTTCCTTTTGAACCAGAGCTGAAATTATTTTTATGAGTATTATCTTTAGAAAGCCATGAAAGTTAAATTAAAAGCGTAAATCAGTGAATTTTCTCCATTCCTTGCCCTCTCATCCCCAAATGGCCTCCTTATTCCATGAAAAACTATTCTTAAAGAAGACTCTTCAACCAGATGATCAGGGTAAGAAAGAGAATGAAATACTATTCTTTTGCTCTAGGTTCTAGTAGAACAAATATACATAGTTCTTCATAAAATGTGTTCTTCTGCTTGTTGTCTTTGGTCTCACAGCTCTGTTTAATTAGAGAAAATGGCTTAAGCCCCAGACTCTCATTTTATTATAAATTTATTTGTGACTTGGCCAGACCATTACTGGCCAAAAAATAGAATTTCTTCACTAATCCATCTGGGTTCTGGCATGTATGTGACCATGCTGATCGGGAATCCCTTGCATAGAAGACAACAACAAAATATGGTTCTGCAGGCCTTCTCCAAACACCAATGTTGGCATTGGAGCCAGCTGCTGTGGGGAGTGGACTTCCCTCCCTACATAAGTCCTTCACCTTAATTCTGAAACTTAAACATTTCTGTTCTTATAAATTAGGAGGAATAGCAAGATTTTATTCACTGAAGAGCAGAGTAAATATTTCAGAGTCCTCTTTTCACTATCAAAAAAATCTTCGGGGACATAGTCTGAGCAAGAAAGAGTTTAGATGTCTGTTTACATATGAATAACATGCACATCATCCTCTTGATAAACAGTGCTGGTTTTTGAGTTATTAGGGTCTAGGGTCTTTTTAAGCTCTTATTTTTATTTTACAGCACTAGAGAGGGGAAAGAAAAAGCATACCAATATTTGATTTTTGGGTCTTATTTCGAAGTTTTAACAATCTTGTTGATAGTACTGGTAGGAATACAAAGACAGAGTTAGCACTTTGAGAGATTTTGTGAAATCCACTATCTGATCAGTTCAGAGAACATTCAAATAGAATAAAATAATATATCCCTACAAAATCTTGCTCTGTTTGGAAATCAATGAAAGGTACCTAGTAGCCTTTTATTATTTTAGCTGTATTTTAGTTAGAAATTCTTCATTGAAAAACACAAATCCAATGTTCAAAAGAAGATGAAAAATTTTCTAAGAATCTCAGGAAGGGGAATTGTAAGTCCCGTTGTCCTGGTTTCAGCCAGGATGAAGCTAGTTTTGTCTTCAGCAGCTCCTGTGTTTTGGATTTAGTGTGTGAAACATGGTGACAGCACGCTGCTGTTATTGCTTACTGCTGAATGATCAAGGACATTTTTCAGTTTCCCAAGTTTTACTAACATGCAGGTGCAAAAAGTTGGGAATGGTACATCCAGAAGAGTTGATCTAAACTGACTAAACAGAGTATTCCATACCCTAGATGTCATGCTTGGTATAAGTGAGGGTCAGCCA
>KL269046.1:20518-36077 GCA_000699545.1 Podiceps cristatus | reverse complement strand
CATTCCTGAGACTCCCTAGCTCTCAACAGGGAGTCAGGCATCTCTCATGCAGCCAACCTTCCTCATCTCAGGTGTTTTCAGGGCTGTGGACCTGGCCACGTTTCTGAGCAGGTTCCAGCTGCTAGTTCTTCTTCCACCGTCACCGGTGAGACCAAAAAGCCCCATTTGCTTCCCTTCCTGGCAGCTGGCAGGGGCTTCTCACCTGTAGGTAGCTGTGTGTGACCAGCACACCCCCCACCCTGCCTCCTGATGAACTCTTCAGCGAGCGCTGCCCTACCTCCATCCCACCAGCCCTGTGTCTCCCAGGCCAGGGTGGTGCTGGGTGTGGACTCTGCTCTCCAGGTTTATTTCTCAAGAGTTTTTCAGGTCATGAATTGGACCAGTCTGGATACAGATACTGGAACACCTTGAGATTCGGTTTGTATTTTTTAAATCGATTGGCTGCCTGATGAGTGGCAAGGGTAAACACTTGGGACAGATGTATCCCGACTCCTCTGCACCTCTTTCGTAGAACAGGCCTTCTTAAATCTTGGGTTAGGGAGCAAGCTGAGGGTGAGGAGGGCGGGCAGGCACTGCCTGCCTCCCCTCGCCTCCGTCCTGCATGTGAACCCCCCCCCCTGCCACTGGCTGCAGCCACGAAACCCTGGCAGCAGGGGTTAGATGCAGGCAATGCCAGGCAGCTGGTCACGAGCTGCCTGGCAAATGCATTGCAGACTGGGAGGTGCATAAATGCTCAGCTTGCTGGGTTTTCAGCAGAAAATCAATCCCAACCCCTTGAACAGCTGTCCTCGGTTCCTGCAGGCCCATCTTGTGTGGCGGCAGTGGGGGGCTGGCAGGGCTGCTGGTGCAGGGACTGCTGGTGCTCTGGGGTGGGATTTCTTTGGTTGGAGGGTGGTGGCAGATGGCTGGGTGTGACCCAGCACCAGCAAAGGGACAGGAATGATCCAGCTTCCCTTGCTAAAGGCGCGAAGTGGCACAGCCTGAAAACTTGCTGGTTAGCATCGTGCGTGATGCTCTGCGTCTGTGGGCAGCTCCAGGGGGTTCTGCAGACGTCGGTTGTCAGCCTGGGTTTGTTGTTGGGTTGCTGTGGTTTGAGTGGTGAGGAGAGGAAGAATACACTTCTAATACCATCTTCAACTAGCTACTGTCAGGAGTAAGCAGGGGTGCACAGGGTGGCTCCATGATCATGGGGCTGGCCTCAGACATGCTCCATGTCCTGCCTATCCCAGGAGACTTTGGGAATTACTTGCCTTCAGCTTTTTTTTTTTTTTTTCCCCTCCTTGTATGCTTTACACATCTTCCAGCCCTGCAGCAGGAGAGTGATGTCTCATTCAAGATGATCCCTTCTCGGAAGAAAACCAGCAATGGGAATTGCCTTTTTTTTTTTTTTTTTTGGCCTTCAGCAGGGCTGTAAAGCCTCTTTGAGCAATCAGGCTAAAGCTTGACCATCTTTCAGCTGCTGGTGACACGACTCTAACTTCCTCAGGCTTACACCAAAGACAAGGGCTAGCTGTTACCAGAGCAGCTCCCAAGCCGGGGAGATGCTTTTTCCCCAGGAAAGTAAATTTTCTTCCCATCAGGCACCTTCCCTCCAAGGTGCTTGCTGCCTTACCTGCTACTGAGGGAAGGCTCCCTGTCAATGGGCAAATTAAGTTCATTGCAGTCTGAGGGCTCGTAAGGTTTCGCTGCTGCTCCTTCAGCCTCACAGCAAAGCTGCAGCGCTGGCACTCGCTGCCAGGCCCAGGGCACCTGAGGCACCTCTGCCAAGGTGTGGGCGAGGGAGCCCCTCAAGGCAGCACTGAAACCGCTCAAGTAGCACAACCTTATTCAGGGATTTGTGTTCTTGATTCTCCCCTCTACCTCTTTCCCCCCACTGTGACTGGGTGCCCTGTGGCTCATAGGAGAGGGGCAAAGGTGACCCTCAACATCCAGCCGCGCTTTCCGTGCCCCCCAGTAATTAGCAGGCTGACTCATCAGATGTGTGCTGCAAATAGGACCCAGCTTGACAAGGAGGGTACCAACCCTGCCATTTCTGCTTGGGGCTGCCAGGCAGCTGTGCCTGTGTCTCATTATCGCTTTGGGAAAAATAATGCAATGACAAGCTTTTTTGTTTTGTGGGTGGGTTTTTTTTCCTTTCCTTTCCAGCCCTGTGACAGCTTACACTGCTGTGAAAAAAGCTGGGACTACATTTTTCCAACAAGCTCTTCAGACTGTGTGGTACACGAAGGAGCAAAGGAGGTATTGCTCTTTCTTCCCAACTTCAACTATCCAACCAACCCCACAAAACCTCAGATGGTTTAGTTTCATACATATATACCCAAAAAGCCACTTTTTGGCATAGAAGTCAGCCAAGAAGATAAAACACCCTGTCAGATAGAAGAGCCTTTTTTCTTTCTCTCTTTTTTTTTTTTCCCTTCTTCTTCGGTCTATCTAATGCATCACTGCTAATTCAGTGGGTGAGAGAAATGGGCCAGGGCATCTTTGTGGGCCTCATGGCTGTGGGAACTCTCCCCCCCTGATGCCCTGGGGATTTCAGCTGTCTTGCGGGATTTTACAGTTGTTCATGCTCTTTGATAGGGAAACTGCTCCAGAGATGTCATGCAGGGGAAGAGCCAGCATAAGGCAGTTTCTCTAAAGCCACTGCTGGATAATGCCATTAAAGAGGAAAGGTGCAACTGGCAGCCATGGCCCCGAGCTGCGGGTGCTGCAAGGTGAAAGGGACAGCAGAGGGAACAGTGACAAGCAGCCCTCCGACCCCAGCCCTGCAGATGGGCGTACCTCCTTAGCTGCACTTTATTTTGGCCTTACGTAGTGAGAGAAGTCACAAGACAGGTGTATGCTGTATCTCTAGCTCTGCGTCCCTGTATTTTCCTCCTGCTGCCTAACCCTAGCTTATCTGACAGCTACAGAGCTGGATTTACAGCAGCCCACTTGCAGATGTCAAGAAGCGGTGGCTGAAGACGGGTCACTACTGCTCCCTGCATGTACATCATGGCTGCTCTGCCGTGCAGACTGGGTTCCTGTGCCTGTGATCGATGTGAAACCAATGAAAACAAATGGGGGGAAATAAAAAGACGGCTGCATCACAACGCCCTGATGGACCAGGGCTTGGGCAGTACGCTGCTGCCTAGCTACTACCTGACACTCAGCACACGTGCTTCCTCCCACCTCTCTCTCCCCTACCCTCTTTGGACATTACAGAGAACCACTGTGCTAGGAACGCCCCAGAGCATTTATCTAGCTACAGCTGAATTTGTAAAGATTATCTTCAGGTCCCTACCTACAGCCCAGAAATAACGCTCTTAATTCGAAACAGCAGCAGTTGCTCTCAGTGGCAAAGAGGGCCATGAGTGGCACATGCAACTTTGTGAAACAGAAAGACTGCCCCTTGCTTGCAGCATACTTGAAGTTTTTTTCTGTTAAAACCTAGCTAGAGAAAAACATCAATCTTTCTCAGAGCAGGAAAACAGATGTTAGTCAGCTGGACAGAGAAATTTCATACACGTGTTCTTAAAAACCAGCTAGTCACGAGTCAGGCTTTAGCTGCACACTGTTCACCAGGACCTATGTGACCAGAGAGGAAAGCCATGCTTTGCACTAAGCAATGTATACAAAAATCACCTGGGAAAAGCAGCAGTAAAAAGGTCTTCAACGGTAGCAAAAGGTGACGGTTAAAAGAACAAAAAAAAAAAAAAAAGTGATTTGCCCACACTCTGGCATGTGTTTCATCCTGCAGGACTATGAGATTGGGAGGCAGTTAGCAGTCAGATCCGTGGGACAGCCATCACCACAGTGCTGGAGGGAAGGAAGAAGTACAATAAGGAAAAAAAAAAATCACACAAATTACCACCACATAGCTTGATCTTTACTAATAAAGCCAAAGAACAAAACATCAGCATTTTTTCCCTTTTTCTGCCCAAAGAACATCTCCATTTTTAACACTACTGCTTTTTGCCACAGATAGACTATCACACACGGACACAGCAAACCAGGGAGTATTAAGACATTTTCCACATTTTTAGTTTGATGTGATTAGTGAAAACAATGCCTTGGTGTAATGTATTTTTTCACCTTCACATAATATCCCTTCTTAATGGGCCACCTAGACATCACGATGCTGTGATGAACAGAAAGGATGAGCCACAGGGAGAGTCACGTCAAGAAGATGAGGCAGACGCACTGTCAGACGCTTCCCGACTCGATAGGTTGCGTTTCCAGTCTTGCTGAATTCCAAGAGGATTCTGTGGAGAAGGATGGTGCCAGGCCCCACCGCAGCAGCGGGCTGGCTATGGTACAGCAGGAGCTGGTAGCTGACTTGCTCATTATTTTGACGTGCGCACTCAAGCATCTTGGAGATCTGCTTAGTATTAAGCTGGCCTGTGTATATACCTATCTATACATTTTTTAGAACAGCATGTTTTAATTCCCCTTGAGCTCCAGCCAGCCAAAATCACCTCCTGCAGGTGCCGTTCCAAGCTCAGCAGCCAAGAAAGCATATATCTATATAATCACTGAATGAAAAAACCTGCCTGTTGTCCCCCTAGTTAAGCGGTCAGTACAACACAAGCCTGGGATTTGCTGGGACGGCCAGTAGCTTCTGTTCTGTGTTTGCAAGCGGTTCCTCCAAACCTGGCAAAAGCCCTGTCAACCCGCCTCACATGCTCTGCAGTCACAGCAGAGGGGAAGGAAAAAAGGCGTGGGGGTGATGTGAAACAGGATCAGAGCTGCTGTCTACCTCCTTTGACAGAATTTCTGTGAGACTTCACCCTAGGCAAGTTTCCTCCCTGGCTTACCTACCGGCAGGATCAGCAATCCACAGGCTAAAGAAAGAAACAACCGTGGAGTTAGACCTTAGCATGCTTGGTCAGGGAGGAACATCTTATTTGAGAGGTCCTCTACTGGTACGCTCTGTGCGTTGCCTCCTGTGATGAGCTCTCCCCGTTCCTCACCGATCCCTCCGCTTTCTGCTGCTCTGCTCCCCCCCAGCTGCTTGCCACACAGCACCCCTCCTTCCCACTGCCGTTCAGCATTTTCCCCTGTCCCTGGCTGAGGGAGATGAGAGATGCAGCTGGGTTTGGTGCCCCCCCCCCTTCTGCCCTTTGCCAGAGGGGGGGAATATTCTCTCCCGCTGCTCCCATGTTTTAGTCCTACCTGGCAAACCAGCAGAGGAGCTACGCTGTGGCATCGAGCTGTCCCTGCACTGGCACTGCTGCTGTTGCCCAGCAGGACTGACTGGAGATTATTGCCATCCCAATGGATTTGGCAACAGACACTACAAAGCCACCCGCTGCCCTTCGGAGACTTATGCAGAAGCAACAATGCACCCCCAAGCCTGACTTCAAACACTGTCGCCCAGCAGATGACCCACAGGTCACACACATCCCAGTGCATGCCTCAAAAGTCAAGGTCTCTGCCATCAGTCACACTCCCACCCGATAGAAGATATCAATTAAAATAAGCACCTGGAATGACAGCACCCAGGGAGACCTGCGGGAAGGATGACAACAGAGCTTGAGTGAGCGAGTGTGCTACGCTTCCTTACCCTTCCCCAGCAGTGAGTGCACCTACTACCTGGAACCCATAATCCCGCTCTAGGTGTACTTAGGGATGTACAGCATCTCCCACTTCTCCCAGGCCAAGAGCCTGACACTCAGGAGCACGCGGAGGCAGGTCTAGTATTTCACAACCCCACCACACTACAAGGGTAAACAAAGCACTAGCAGCACAGTTAAAACTGAGGGCAAAGGGATTTTTCTGTTTGGATTTTGAGATGAAATCAACTTCAATTACAGCCTCTAGCGATGGTTTCATATTGCTCATTAATCTTCCACAGCCTCACAAGCAGCTGGTATTTATCGCTCCTATCATACTATACAGGCTAAATGCAGTGGGGCTGAGAGAGGGAGGGAAGGGCCCAGAACAAATCACCGCCTTGGTTTGGAGGCAACACTCGAGTTACCAGCACGAGAAGCTGCCCTGACACCCTCCCTTACTCATTTGTATTCTAGATGCTGCAGGACAGGATTATTACAAATCCACCTACGGGAGAGAAGCACGGTTATGCTGTCCCTGCTCTGCTCTTGGCAGCAGCGGGATGTTAGTACAGGTGACTCCACCTTCAGTTTGTTAAGCTCATGCCATGGGATGGGGCTTTGCAGAGGTGGGGACAAGCATCTCCACCCTGCTTTAAGGTGCAGGTATCAAAGGAGGCCTCTCTTTCAGGCTTTCAAAAATACCTCCCACAACAGCACTGAAAGACAAGTCAGGTCCCTTCCAACCTGCTAAGTTTCTGAAAACTGAGATGGCCTCATACTTCTTCACCAAAAAAGGCCCATCTCCATCCCCTTAGCTTCTAGGGACCAGGGAGAAAATGCAGAAAAATATGAACATAAAACCGTTTTTCATCTCCTTTTAAATCTGCCAGCTCACCAGTGAAGCTAGGCACTGTCCTGCAGCGAACTCTCTGGCAGAAGGTGGAACCCGCTGGTTAACCTCGCTGCAGAAAGCAACATTGCTGTTGTGAGTCATGCTCGAGGGTACAGGACAGAGATTCACACAGAGACCAGCTTTTTGCTAACAACAAAAGACTTGAATCAACAGACAACAGCACTAAACATGCAGAGCATGTCAAAGACCTGAAGAAGACAAATACAATGGAAGAGAGAAAGTTCAAAACTTGACTTCTCTTGTCCTACGTCTGAAGGTGTCACTTTAACAGAACTTAAATGTGGCTTCTTCCGTTCATGCTCTAATGATTTCGTGGTCCTTTGGGGCACAGGGGGGTGAGAAAAAGGGTTTATCCATCCGCTGGTTCAGGGTTGAGTTGGTTCAGTATCAGAGGTACTAAACTGTCTCATCGCTTTTGGCATCAGTTTCCTTTCAAAATGATCTTTTAGCTGTCCTGTTCCACTTTGTTTTCCCTCCTTCGGAGTCCGAGTTCAAATGCTGGAAACTGGGAAGTCTCCGGGACTGAAATATCTGAGAGGAAGTGAATAGCTCCAGCCATTCCTAAAACATAACGAGAAAGAGATCTTTGTGCATCTTTGACATTAGAATAACGCAGCTGATATCAAAGGCAACAGTGCCTGTTTGAACACCTCACTAGATTTTTTTTTTGCACAGGTGAACTTAGGGCCTACAGAAAGGCAAGTTCATCTCTACTTTGTCCAGGAAACCAAGTTTCACTTGAAAAGATCAAAGGCAAGGACCAGGATCTCTCTGCTACCATCTTGCCAGCTGCACAGTCTCAATGCTACTTCCATTAAGAAAAAGTCCTGTCCTTCAGAATTTGAGCACCTCTTGCTTGTTTTTTCACTGGTTAAAAAAAAAAAAAAAAAAAAAAAAAGCAAAACTTTATTATATTTGTGATGTACAGCTTCATTTGTTCGCTGTTAATAAAGAGGTCATCCAGAGCCTGAAGCACTAACGCCAGCATGATCTAATAAAACTCTCAGGGTGACAGACAAGAGGTACTCTACAGCGGGAGAGTAGGGTACTCAGATCAAGCTAAAATCCTGTTTTATCAACAGCTAAGCACATAAAACCAAAGGAACCTTCCTGAAATACAGTGTCTGATGCAAATGAAACAACTAAGACAATCCCGTAAGATGCATGTGCAACTTCCACTGAAAGTGTGCACGTACATGCAGAATGACACAACTTCAAGCACAACTCTGGCTATAAAATCTCCCCCCAAATTAAGACTTTTTTTTTGCCTCAAATTTGAGACTTCTAGATTTTTCTCAAAAAAAAGAAAAAAACCACAAACAAAAAAACCCCACACTGACATTAAAAAACTAAAATAAAAGCTGTATATCAGCATTAAAGCACAAATCATCATATTGTTGGCATTACTTCACCTTCTCAACAAATTTCAAAGCTCTTACACAACAGATTGTATGCCTGCCTTTTCCCTCTACAAGGGCATGCAAGTGAGCTCTCAGGAGTAAGGATACTTATACTCTTCTCCCTTAAACATTAAGACAGTATCTCTGTATTTAGAAAGGACGCATATAACTACTGCTCTCTTGTGTTCACATCTTGGATTGGTTTATTTGTAAAATAATCCTATACGGTCTGCTGTAATTTCACATATTTGTGGTAGGTGGCACACCAGGCTCATTGTTCATGGAATAGCTGTGCTACTTTAAATCCTACCTGGGTCTACGATTCCTTGCTACTGTGTTTCTAAAACATAAGGATGAGATAGGGAATAGAAAATAAACTACAAATAACAAAAAAAACCCCAAACAAACAAAAAAACCCAAACAAAAACCAAAACTCTAGGAAAGTATTTAGGAACATCTTTAACTTACAGAAAAGCCCCTAAAAACTTTGCATTTCTTTTCTGTTCAAGTGATTTGGGTTCATATTAAAACTAGCTTTTCCTTGCTTTAGTATTTCAGCAGAGAAGGTCGAGTTCTGCTAAGCCAGCAACTACTTTGAGACTCCCCACCCACAGCCGCCCCTCTGCCCAGTCCCTCTGCAACAACACCTGCGACAAAACTGTTGCCCAGACTTCTGTTTGCTTTAAGGCATCAGCACGGCATAATTTTATTCAAGAATGCCACTGGCACCGGCTTTACATTGTAAACTGCTGAAATGCACCAAAATTAAAAGTTGTGACAGTGAATGACGTTCTTTTGTGAAATCGGTGAAATTATTTTCTTTTGTCTTTTTCTTCCCTCCCTGCCGCCTTATTTAAGCAGAGCTGGTGGTAGGGGGGGTGTCTATTTTTAATAGTAGAGGAATCCACCAAAGATTTCCCAACTCCTAAGCATGTGCCAAACTGTATAATGCAATACCATTCGCGACACCATCACTTTACCTTCAAAGAGAGAATAAGGTCGATCAGGAATACGACAGCCATGTGCACCATACTCCAAACACCATTCAGCAAACTGGGAAAAACATGAAAAAAAAAATCCTTTTTTTTTTTTTTTTTTTTAAGACTGTTAAATGCAAGCCTGACTATCTGCATATCTTTAATAGGTACTGAAAGTAAAGTAGTGTAAGCAGAGAAACAACACAGAAATCACCATCCAAGATCGATTTGTCCCACTTCAACCATGACAAGGCTGCAATTAGGTTTTAGGACATGTGTTTCCACAGCATGAGTTTCAGTTTCATAACAACATAATTAGGTGGGCTCTATTTGACTTCTGTTTTCTGTAAATCACCCTGATACACATCAATGAAAAATGCTGCAAAAATAGATATGTTCAGTTTCAAGAGCAAAATTTTTCTAATACTATAATACCAGTTTCTTATCTGTCTCGGTGCTTAATTTATCCACATGTTCAGGACTTAGGGTTGTTAATTGCATTTTGGTTTTCTTTCACTTCCATGCACCAATTTAGAATACTACATCTCCAGCTGCCATTACTTAGTTTTATTTATTTGCTCTTCCCAAGCCTTATGAAAAATCATTATAAATATAGTTAGACAATTATGGTCATCAATATTTTGTTGCAGAAGATGGAATACCATTAAAGAGAGTTAACAGTATCTTTCTTCTGTTTGATCAACACTGCCGCAGTAGCTACATTAGACATACATGACTTACGAACCGCAGCTGGATCAATTTAATAGTGACCATCTATTTCTCCTTTATGGCTCCCCAGAGCATATGGGGGGACCACAAGTTCCCCTGGCATTTCTGTGCTTGGAAGCGAACTGCTGCTTATTCAAAATACAGAGTGAAGACTCCTACAAAGCAAAGAACCGAGAGGTCTCCCCTGCTCCCCCAGCAATCTGGGCAGCCCGCTAACAAACAGCTCGTCCTGCTAAACAGAGGGTGCCCTGGCTCTAGAGTTGGAGCTGTATGGGGTGTGAGTATGCCCCCAGAGCCATCAATCTGCTCAAGAGGAGGATCTTCTCCCTTCTTCCCCTGCCCCGTTTTGTTTAAATGTTTACTGGGGGATGGATTTTTCTCCTCTTGGTAGGGGTGTGTGCACGTATGTGAATGTCTTAGGGAAACCTATCAAAAAAACCACAAATACAAACATTGTGGTCCACACTGTTATTGAAAACTGATGAAACATTTTTGGGCCCCCCATGGGTATAAATCTTCAAACCAAGGTTTAATTCTCCATATAATCTTGTCTTATATGTGAGGACAGAACATGTTTATGGCATGTTTCTAAACTACAATCAATTCTTGCACATCTTATTGCATACTAGCCTTTATTATTACTGCCAGCCTGGGAACTGCAACAGAAATTTAAAAAATGCACCCCAGGCTTCTGAAGCACAACCATCATTTACAAGTTCATAGCTTCAGCACAACTCTCAGATCCAGTAAGCCACACTAATATCTTTGTTAAACCAAGGGGGAGGGGGAAAAAAAAAAAAAAAAGAAAATCTTCTAGCAGGAAGACATCTGTCATTATTCGTCACATAGACGGGGCATGCTTGCCATCAGCAGCAGTTTGATCACAACGCTAATGAGCAGCACAGGGTTCGGATGCTCGCTGTTGCCTGGAGCTCAGTGTGTCACAGCCCCTCTCTCCTCCACAGGCAGGAGCAGCTCAGCCTCCTGGGAGTCTGCCTGATGATGCTGGAGAAAAGCTGTGAAGCTCAAAGTAAGAGGCGTAAACCAGGGGTCTCTGTGAGTCGTGGCCTTCCAAGCTTTTCTTGTTCATTTGTGAAACCGTTTCAAGGCTCCCGAGAGGCAACCAGGGATTCCTGGACAGACTCCTTCCTCTGGGCCTCATGTTTTTGGTGTGAGCGAACACCCTGGGAGGGCAGCCATCTAGTTCTCTCAGTTACCTGCCTTTAGGGACCAACATAACTGTACGCTTCCTTCCCTGCATGCTCTGGCTCAAAAATAAAAGATTTCAAGAATGCCAAAGAGAAGCAAATTCCTCTGCCTGTTTCAAGACTTCCCCTGCAAGAGCCCGAAGGGCCTGACCAAGCGCTGGAGATGCTAAAACGCAGCAGGGCTGCAAATACGCTGCCAGACAGGACTATGCTGGGCACCTCCAGCAAACAGTCTTTGGCCACTGTAGCCACACTCTAAATTTCAGGTTCGTAACTGAGCCTCTTCCTTCTGTGGCTTTGAAACAGACACACTTGCCTTTCTCTAGCTCAGTATGGGAGAATGTCAGGGCTCTCTTGGGCCAGGAACACAAAACCAACAGGAGCTACCAAGGCTGGGCAGAGCCACAGAAGATGCACTGCATGGAGGGTGACAGGGAGCCTGCCAGCTGCGCCGACAGCAATGCCTACTTGGTGCTGTGGCTCACACGTCAGCAGCGGGCGAGCCCACACGTAGCGAAGTCGCGCATTTGCTCTGGGAGTGCTAGGGTCTTATTATGTTCTCTGGGGTGCAAGTATGCCTACAGGTGTCCTCATGGCATGATGCTTTGGTAAGTGAGAGACAAGCAGCAACTTTTAAAAGCTCTGCTAAAGGAGGACAGGCTGACAGTGGAGATGAATACAATAGCTTTATATATGGCCAGCGCTCATCTGAAAGCACCTAAGAAGGAACTCATCAAATTTCCCAACCAAAACCAAACCACAGTCTTATGAGATGAGGAAACAGAGACAGCGAAAGCCTTCTCCTTTGGTAATTGCTAGCATAGTCAGAGCTGACAGCAGAACCTAGACAATTCCAGTGGAAAAACTGGAGTGTGTCTTTCTCTGTAATTTGTATTAATGAAAAAATCTAAACGAACAATTTAATAACTGCAATTCAGAGCTCTAAAAGCCCTGAACAGTCACTAGTCTGAAAACAAATAATTACAAAAGACTACAAACAGTATCGCTTGAGGAGCTGAGGATGACAGTGGATGTCTCAATGGAATAATTAGCACCACAGAACATCAGTCTGTTATTGTTCAGGCAGGCTGATTTTTCAGACTGTTTTCTGCTGGCTACATGGTTACTTCCTCCTCCCTTACAGAACATTTGTGCGTTTCACTCTGTGTATTAAGATGGCCCTTGCCCCACGTACACAGCTGGAGTCACCCAGTCAAAGTGTGAGTAAAGGGGCGCAAGTGACGGCACACTGTTGTCCCACGCAGCTGCACAGCCAGCCAGCTCCAGCACACAGCAGCCTACTCCGGTCACGTTTTGCTCTTGCACGCGCATTATGATGTGAAAGGGAACAGTAATTTTGTTGGGAAGCTGCAGAGCTCACCTTACAAGCTCGGTAGAGGTACTTTTTGTCCTGAGTTAGGTTATAGAGAGACAAGAAAGAGTAGCCATTGCCAGCAGTACCATGGCAGATCCCGTATCCTTTTCTCAATAAACCCCTCTGCCAGATGACATCGCTACAGTCCATAGCATCTTTCAAGTATTTATCTTCTTTAAAGGTCTGTGGAATAAAAACAGAGAATAAACACATATAAAGTGAAGTACTAATGAACACAAAAGGAAGCTGGACCCGAGAGATGTTTTGCTGTTGGTGTGGGGTTTTTCATATGCAATTTATTTTGAATTTTAATAACCCATTCATGATAGACTTGTCTTTCTTTTCTTACTAAGTTGTTTCTCATTTCTCTCTATGGGAAAAAAAAAAAAAAGCTCTTAAAGTTTTTGTTTTTAAAATCAAGAACCCAAAGGAAAAAAAAAACCCTCAAGTTCAAGGCTCTCTGCTCTACAACCTGTAATCTATTAGAAGGGCACATGGTCCTTTTCTGCTTCTCCCCTTCATTCCCAAATCACTAAATCATTTGATCTGAAATACAGAAATGTAATTCTTGCTTCCAAGACAGAATACTGGTCATCACATCTGATCTTAAAGGTCTAGGTCCTGGTCTTTCTGAATAATTCTTGCTGGTTACTCACCATCTGCCTTCAATTCCATGCTGAAAACGCATGAGAAAGTCTCTGCATAGCACAGCACTCTATCACAAGCAGGAACACTCCATTACCTGATTAGTATTTCTATTGGAAATACTCAGAAGCACTAGTGAGTTTGGACAAATGACCAATTTTGAAAACTTATTGCAACTGAAGTACGTTTTGGACACAGAGAGCCCACCAAGGCATCAAAAACCAGGTAGTTTAGCTGAACACCACCACAATTCCATCTTTACAAGACTACTTTTTTGCTCCCCTTAGCCTAAGTCACTCTACAGATCCACAGGACAAAAAAAGAATGGTAACTGATGCACTACTGTAGACTTTGTCCTTCAGAGACAGAACCCCCTGCAAGATAATAAGGTAACAGAAGCAATTAACATGCAAGATTCTTAAATCCACAAGCTTGATAAAGAAAGTCCCTCTCTCTGAGCAGGGTTTGTTAGATACTTAGCTGTAACGTTTTGAATGAAGGCCTGGCAAGAGCATTTGATTTCCAGGACAAACACTGCTGTCTGTTATTGCAAGTCCCTGTGCTTGGTATGAAAGCACAGCCAGCAAAACATACTCCAGTTTTTCTTATCGCTTCTTCAAAAAGCAGATTATAAAGAGTAAAAGAAAAGCATCATATGTCCCATCATCTTAAAAGAAAAAGAGGCCAGGAAGGAGACTGCTAAACAGAACTCTTATCTCCTGCAAAACATTTTATGCTGGGAAAAGCATTGCATTGACAAAGAAGGGGAGATAAAAAAACCAAAACAGTAGTCTGCAGTGTTAAATCAACCGCCTACCACAGTCCAAAGAAAAAGCAACTGTGACTGCTACTACATTCAGCAATTCTGTAAGAGATTTACAGTTCACATTTCAGGTAGCAGCACAAGTAATTATTCCATAAACCAAGCCTGCTTTTCATCAGCCCACCCAGAGGCCAACCAGGGAATCTGCCAAGGAGGGTTGTCAAGAGCAGGAATCAATTTGCATAAATTTAATTAAATGGCATACTGTCATGCAAATCAGAAGTGCACAACACAAGAGAGACAGCAAACCTAGTTAAGGACAGAGAAGAGCAAAACAGTAGGCCTGTGGTAGCTCAGTGGTTATATTTATGCCCTAGAAGGGGCCTGGGATCTTGGCTCTGACATTAAGTTCTCAAGAGCTATATGCTAATAATGGAGTAATTTATGGAAGACATTCTTTGGCAAGACACACGAACCTATGCTTTTGAAAACCAACATAATTGTTAAAACTCTTGGGATGAAGATTCAAAGAATTTAGGTCAACGTTCTCACACCCAGGTCTTTGATATCAGATTGTTTAAATACATGGCCCTTTTCCAAGAAAGCCTAAAGTCTAGTAACTACTAATACCCTGAGAAGCCATTTTACCCACTTATTTCCTCTTTACAAACATAGCTGTGTAAGTATTTTGAGCTTCTTAGGTGTCTAACCTAGGATTCTGGTTTGAAAGTCTAAATCTAGAAAAATGCAAGCCTTACAATCTAACAGGCCTGCATACGGGTCTCTCTGTAAAAATAGATGTCTATATGAACACAGAATGATTCACCTTATAAGCTTGCATGAGCATGTGGATGACTCCGGGGGCACCATGGCACCAGTGAACTAGTCTGTCAGTCTCATTGCTCAGTGACGATGGGTAATTCCCAGATCTGAATTTTTTATGACGCACATAGTCGATGCTTGGCTTCACCAGCTCTGCCAGGGTCTCCTGGTCCACATTTGCAATTGGCTAAAGAAAACATTAAAAAAAATACCACCAAAACCATTAACAGAAGTAGTAACAAATTGTGTATCAACACTTAATTCTATGTTCTGTTTTCAAGTATCCTACATATGTGCCCTTGATCCAAATACTTTGAATCACTTCATACAGATTTAATTAATGTCTGCTTATAATATCTCTGTGAAGAGTGTTCTTACAGCTACTGTAGAGACAAAGAAATTGGGACACCAAGTTGTTACCTGTCTTACTGGAGGTGACACAGAAAAACTACAGAAGAATTGAGAATAGAATATGGATTTCAAGACTCCCAGGCCTCTCTTTATACCTTAAAATAGAGAGAACACTTACAGGAGAAACATGGTTTTATAGATATGTTGCTCATAATACACACTTAAAACACAATGGGTTACACATTTTGTTTTAAAAATAACTAACGTAGACAAACCTGTACTATTTCCCAATAAATAAAGAAGAGTGTATGTAGTGGCATACCTGGCAAAGGTTTATGAAGTTTTCCATCATAAAGAAAACCCCCTGAAGCTATGGGCTATAAATCTGCGTGTCCCATTTCAGAAATAACAGCTACTTCTCCAGGTAGCTAAACATCTTTGTACTACAAACTCATCCTTAGATTGCTCTCCTGAATTTTCTTCCTCATTTTTTCTATTTAGTTTACATCCTTGCCAAAGCAGAATATATCAGTCAACCTGAAAGCTCCTTGTAAGAAAAGGTTTAGAAGCTGAGGATCTGTTGGGTCTGCAGTTGTTCTTAGTTGGCATTCCCTCCTCTACCAGCCCATTTTACAGTATTTTACTACAAACTCATCCTTAGATTGCTCTCCTGAATTTTCTTCCTCATTTTTTCTATTTAGTTTACATCCTTGCCAAAGCAGAATATATCAGTCAACCTGAAAGCTCCTTGTAAGAAAAGGTTTAGAAGCTGAGGATCTGTTGGGTCTGCAGTTGTTCTTAGTTGGCATTCCCTCCTCTACCAGCCCATTTTACAGTATTTT